>OZ023211.1:53234480-53264480 GCA_963995525.1 Escarpia spicata | reverse complement strand
TTTCAATAGCTGCCGACTAGACAAAACATTGCCTGTTTACCAGCAGTACGTGACGTGCCAGACACGCGGTAGTAACACCCTGGATCTCTGTTATGGCAACATTAAGGACGCGTACAAGTCCGTGAAGAAGATGGCACTCGGCACAGCTGATCACAATGTGGTACATTTGATCCCGGTATATAGAACTAAACTGCAGAGACAGAAAGCAGTGCAGAAAACTGTAAAAACGTGGGACTTGAACTCGGTCGACGCCCTCAGGGGGTGTTTTGACTGTACTTTGTGGGATGTATTTATTGAATCCAGTTCTTCGTTTGAAGAAGCAGTTGATGTTGTCACAGACTATATCAAGTTTTGTGAAGAGATGATTATCCCCACAAAAACTGTGAAAATCTTCTCAAATAACAAACCGTGGGTGGGTAAAGAACTGAAAAACATAATCAACGAGAAGAAGAGAGCTTTCATGTCTAACAACCGCACTGAAGCAAAAAGGATCCAGTGTACTCTAAAAAAGCAGATCCGGGACGCTAAACTAGAATACAAGGACAGAATTGAACGCCTATTCCAACACGGCAATATGCGCAGTGCATGGCAGGGACTAAAAACTCTGTCTGGTGTTGAGTCCGTCAAACGTGTCATACAAACCTCAGAGTCAGCGTAAGAGAGTCTCAAGTTCGCTGATGACTTGAATTCCTTCTTTGGGCGTTTTGACCGGCATGACTTCTCACGTGAGCGTCAGAAGGCGGTGGATGATATTGAGTCTCAGCTCACTGAGGATGATACCCCAGAAACAACTCCTGATGACGTCAGTAAGATCTTCAAGCACGTTAATCCTCACAAGGCAACTGGGCCTGACAACGTCAGTGGTCGGGTCCTCAAGGAGTGCCATGCTCAGCTGGGTGCAGTGTTCAGCATCCTTTTCAACTGGTCTCTGAAGCAGCATAGCATCCCCCGGCCTGGAAATCGTCAGTTATATGTCCTGTCCCCAAGAAACCTGTGCCATCTGTTCTCAACGACTACCGCCCAGTGGCGCTTACCTCAATCGTCATGAAGTGCTTTGAGCGACTCGTACTTCGTCCCCTCCTGTAGCATGTTGGGGATCAACTGGATCCCCCCCCCATTTGCGTATAAACACAATTGAGGTGTGGATGATGCAGTCCTCACTCTATGTCATAATGTGTACACTCACCTGGAAAAGCCCAAGTCGTTTGCCAGGATAGTCTTTATTGACTTTTCGTCGGCTTTCAACACCATCCAGCCACACATCATGATGAGTAAACTTGTCAATATGCATGTGAACCCACACATCATCTTGTGGGTAAACCAGTTTCTTACTGAGCGTACGCAAGTAGTGCGCTATAATGGTGCTGTTTCGAGCTCACTCTTCACTTTCACTGGTGCCCCCCAGGGCTCTGTGATCTCCCCTGTTCTGTTCACACTTTACACAGACGACTGTCGTAGCAGCTAGGAGAGCGTCAATTTCATTAAATACAGTGTGAGAGAGTGTGTAAGGAGAGTAGATGAATACAAGTATCTCGGCACTATAATTGATGCAAAGCTCACATTTGGTGACAATACAGCGATAATTAACAGCAAGTGCCAATAAAAGCTGTATTTCTAACACAAGCTCAGGTCACTCAGTGTCAGCACACATGTTCTACAAACCTTCTACAGATGCTACATAGAAAGCTCTATTACATTTGGGTTTCTTGTGTGGTACGGCGGCCTGAGTATCGTGCATCGCAACACTCTGGCACGAACAGTCAGGGTTAGTGGCAAGGTGGTGGGAAAAAAGCAGACCAGTCTAGAGGATCTATACAGGCAATGGGCAGAGAGAAAGGGAAGGAATGTCTCCTCAGACCCCGAACATCCCCTGTTTCCATGCTATAAACTACTTCCTTCTGGCCGTCGCTTTCAACTCCCTCACTGCAAACTGAACCGCACTCGAAACTCTTTTGTCCCCTCGTCAATAAGACTAATGAATGAGTAACTGACCTTCGTTCCCCTCCATATCTGCCAGTCTGACACTGAGTGAGCCTGGGATGATTTGTGAGATGATTTAACTTTAACTTAACTTTTAAAAAACTGTTGTAACTTATTTAACATATTTAATTAATTTATTTATTTATTTAACCGATATAACTGTTATTACTTTTAGTCTTTTTATTTTTTTCATTGTGTATATTGCATGTACATTTGTTTTATATGTCTTAATATGCTGCTACTCTCCACATGAATTTCCCTCACAAGGGACAATAAAGTATTGTGATTATGATTGTGATTGTGAGTGAGTGAGTGAGTGAGTGAGTGAGTGAGTGAGTGAGTGAGTGAGTGAGTGAGTGAGTGAGTGAGTGAGTGAGTGAGTGAGTGAGTGAGTGAGTGAGTGAGTGAGTGAGTGAGTGAGTGAGTGAGTGAGTGAGTGAGTGAGTGAGTGAGTGAGTGAGTGAGTGAGTGAGTGAGTGAGTGAGTGAGTGAGTGAGTGAGTGAGTGAGTGAGTGAGTGAGTGAGTGAGTGAGTGAGTGAGTGAGTGAGTGAGTGAGTGAGTGAGTGAGTGAGTGAGTGAGTGAGTGAGTGAGTGAGTGAGTGAGTGAGTGAGTGAGTGAGTGAGTGAGTGAGTGAGTGACGGTACGTCTGGCGGTACATCTGTTAGTACGTCTGTCGTTATGACTCTGGTCTGTGTGTCCGTCTGTCTGTCTGGAAGATTGCCTGTCTGCCTGCCTGCCTGTATGTTTGTCGGTCTGTCCATCCGTCTGTGTATCAAATTGTTTATCTGCCTTGTACATGCATATATGCCGGTGGTCGAACGGCCAAAATCCAGTTGTTAAAGGTCGTCAAAGTTGTAGAGTGGGGCCTTCGTGCAATGCACCCATAGGCGGATGCAGGTGAAGGCCTGGGGCACTTGCCTTCCCCCCCAGTTCTTTGGAATTTGGCGTGCCCCAGACCTTTTTGAATGGACCCCCGTTACTGAGCCCCTAAACCTTTGGAATGTGCCTGTGTTTAGGTTATAACAATTTGCTGAATTTACGGCGATGCAACGGCGAAACATTTTCAAAAGCACCCATCAGACAATCGTTTTGTACACTATCGTTGAGGTCAATTCCGCTACACAGAGTACACGGCGCAGCAACAAAACATGTTGTTCTGCATGAGTTCGTTTGAAGGGCCTAGCTGCTGTTTGCATTTGCATGTACTGAGTGTGTCGGTGATTGTGCGTGTATGTGTGTATGTGTGTATGTGTGTATGTGTGTATGTGTGTATGTGTGTATGTGTGTATGTGTGTATGTGTGTATGTGTGTATGCATGCGTGTGTGTGTGTGCGTGCGTCCGTCCGTGCGCGCGTTCCTGCCTATAAATCCCTTGTTATATCACACTTGCATGCATACGGGACTGTGACACTGAAAACTAACAAACTGCCGATACTCCTATTTTGAGCGGACCGGTGATTGTTATCATCAAACCCAGGCGGGTATGTGCATGCGTCGCTACGGGTCGATGGCTAAGCATTTGAACACGACGACGAGGAAGTCATGCTTAGCAACAGCTCGTCATATAATGCGCTAAAACAATTTCTTTTGCAGTCAACGCGACAGCTACCTGACGGGGAGTGACGCGACTCACAAGGTCGGGTCCAAGAATTAAATAAGATGTCAAACAAGGTGAGTGAATAATGTCGTCACATTTCACTGCGTCGCGTCATTTCATACTTCATTGTCGTGTCGAATCTCAGAAACTCGGAATAAGTTAAAGAAGTCATTGAAGGTGATACCGCAGATGTGTTCGGGGGCTATGCACGTATCAATATTGCTCATGAACAGGACTGATACGTGTTCCTTCTCATAACGTGTCTCCCATAATTGGACTTACCCCCACATAACAGTGGAATCAGAATACATATTCACGTTAAAAAACGACTCAATGACGAATGGAAGACGGATTTAAATTCTAAAAAAACACAAGGCACGTTCTTAATATCTAAAAACACGATGCAGAAAGGCGGGGATTACAAGCCAAGATTCAGGCAAGTAATCAAGGCAAGCATTTATACAACGGGGTTTGTGGGTTCAAGGATCTCTTAGATGTCACCCACCTACGGGTGTCCCACCACTCGTCGATATCTCCCACAAAACCAGGCCTTTCGTTAAAGCAAGAAGTTCCCTACAACCACACGAAACCCTTCCGGCCCATATTACCAAAATCATTCGGTTGCCCTGACTGGTACATGAACCATTTCAGTGACATACATTGTTAACTATGCACCAGTCCCGCTCATTATTTTACTTGGTGCTGTTCTTTCCAAGTAAGACACGTGACCTTTTGATAAAATCATATAGGTCGCATGGCAAAGAGTGCTGCCTATGCGTATTGTGTGCGATTGTTCACAGTGACAACAAATGAACACAACAAATGAACGTCCGGGTTATTTGTTCCGCATTAGTCACGTGGTCGCGGTTCACTGGATGGGTATTTATTTGACAAAACCTGTTCATTTACAATTTGCAAAAACAAAATGAATGCAAGATTACAGTTGGCATGCTAAGACTTACTTGGGGAGAACAATAATGTATAATCGTGGACATGTTTGACAACAAAATATAAGAATTATAAAAACACAAAAATACACCATTAGGACAAACCCCAAAATAGGACAGGCTGAAAAATTGATACACAAACCCTAGAAAACTGCAGTGAAATCGACCCATGTGAACATTTGATGTCTAACTTGTTTTCAATATTAGAAAACATGTTTTAAAAAAACGATCCCGCCCCGACATATCGCATAAATCGCCGAGCATTACTATAGTGACTAAGGCCCTCTGGGCTTTGCTTTCTAGACAGATGATAATCTTACTTTACATAATTCTGCCCGTAGTGCTATAAGGATACAGCTTCGAACCAAATCTCTTTATTACTGTCCTCACTGTTGTTGTTGGGGAAAACGAAGAAGACTCTGGCTTTCAAACAGAACGACGGATTTCTACGCGGATTTAGCCTTTGGTTATTATATTTCGACTTAGTTGATGACATCACACATCTGTCTGAAGAAATTCAATATCCGTAAACATGGCAACACAGAATTGAAACACCACCGGGGCAAGTTGCACTGACGATAAATGCTGGGAAAGCAAAGTAGGTATCCTACAATCGGAAACAAGGATTTAACAATCAAGACAATGGTCCAAGGAAAACGCTTTGGAGAAGTAAATTACGTCAGGTATTTCGGAAACCTTATGGAACATTCAACCAGGGACATAAAGTCCATCAAGGCAGCAGCCCGAGGATTGTAAGAAACATACGAAGGCAGCCCACTCTCCACAAGACGTTAAAACAGCATCTTTTCATATCAACGGTTGAGCCTGTGCCGCCATATAGTTGTGAATTGTGGACAATTACGATTACATTAAAAAAGCAAATACTATGGATACTAAATCAGAATGTTGAGGATATCGGTAAAGATTCACAGGAACCAGCTCCAGAGAGCGGGGATCTTATGTACAGGTCACTTACACAGAACTCAGAATCAAATTATTTGACCTATAAATAAACAACAAATTTAAATGACACAAATTAGAATAGCAGAACTTGTTGATAATTACTCAATGTATCAACACACATACATAATATAAGGACTAATTATAATGTACTCGTGTACACATTGACGTACACATGGATACTTAGATATACATTTCAATACGTATTATGAATTACAAATAAAGCAATTATGAATACGACAACCGGATTCATAATTTTTTTTTTAAATTGTATGTTGAAAAACCACGTAGACTGTGGGTGTAAATTGTATTAATGATAATACTTGGTGTATTGTTAACTGTCTCTACTATGTTGTATCTAATGCATTTTTTTACAAATTCATGTTTGAATCTGAACATATACAGATTATTTCTTTCACGTGTGCAGTGCTGATGGATATCATGAATGTGTGTGTGTGTTTGGACAAACATTGAAGTAGTAGGGTAACAGATTGTTAATTAATTTATAGTAAAATTTTAATTGTTGGATTTTATAAAAGTCATCCAACTTTAGTAACTGAAATATTTTAAATATAGGACTTATGTGAGCGTTGTATTTACTTAAGGATATTATTCTTATTGCTTTTTCTGTAATTTGAAAATTCGATGACCCCATAAAAGTAAGCCATAATTAATATGAGGGAGAATAAGAGCATTGTACATAATATATAATGTATTAGGTGGTTTATTTAATATGCCTACTGTTTTATACATTTTATTTGCTATTTTGTTTGTATGACTCCGCCAGTTTAAATGGTTATTTATTTTGATGCCTAAACATTTGAAATCATTTACACATTCAATGTGTGCCCCATCTATTTGTAACACAGGGTATTCTACTTTCTTTTGAGGCATATGAAAAATCACGAATTTAGTCTTTTTGGCATTTAATGACAGTTTGTTGGCTTTCAACCAATTGCAAATTTTTGTTAGTTCTTTGTTAATAGAGTCTCTTCGCGTTTGGCTTTCTGAATCATTAAATGTGTTTAGTGTACTAGTAAGGGTGGTGTCGTCAGCATACGTTATGAATTTGAAAAGGTCACTAGAAAGTGCTATGTCATTTATATATATAATAAATAAGAGTGGCCCTAAAATTGAAACTTGAGGGACACCAATGTTGATGACTATTTCCTTAGACTTAACATTTTCAATGTATACGTACTGCTTACGATTTTGTAAATAACTCCAGGTCCAGAGTCTTGCCATTTAATCCGTAGCAATTTAACTTCTGTACCAATATATTGTGATCAATTCAATTCAAATCAAGGTATATATTTATTGGAGTAACCGATTTATCAAGTTCTTGTATGATTCTTTCTTTGATTTCGAGTGTAGCAAGCTCAGTAGAATGTTTCTTTCTAAACCCATATCGGCTATTGTAGTATAACGCTTTAGAATTGAAGTAATGTTGGATTTTATCAAATATAACCCTTTCAAAAAAAAATTGAAATCACTGGGGGAAATGAAAACAGCAATGTAAGATGGAAGAATGGCTAGTAGAACCAGAATTGCAATGTAGGCAGTACAGCCCGATGCGTAGACAGGAGATATACATTTGTCAGTACACGATCTTGCACAGCGATCATGAAAGGGGAGTATTTAAGGCAGAGTGATTTGTCAGTTTTATGGTATAATATTAATTTACTTACTTCTGGTGCATTTAGTCGAGTTCGTTTTCAACGTAAAAAAAAAATGTTGTGCGTTTTCGACGTGAAAAATGTGTATGGCTGTATTACACATGTTTAAATTCAAAATAGGTAAAACATGCTTTAAACTTGTTATTTAGTGGTATATGCTGGCTTAGATGCGCTATGGGGATATGTTATGTTATACATTTAACAAAACGCGATAGTTCTACCGCCAACTCTCGTCCGATCTAGACTAAGATACTGTTTGTTTGGTTAACAAAAGAAATTATATCTTGAATAGAAATGCATGACTGAAATATCTATGACCATCGCGGACGACTCGTTGCGGTATGTCTTTATCTGTCACATACCTCCCCTATTAGTCACATCGTTTACGCTATATACGGCGATGGTTAATTTATAAACTGTTCCATAATGGGTGTCTTACTGATTTATACAGAACGAATAACGAGTATTTTACACCATAAGATGGCGCATTTGTACACCAAACGACGTGTCAGTTTCTAGCAGTTTTCGACCACACGGAATGTATATTAAAGAACGAATTATTTTAAATTTCACGACATCATATTTACACCATAATTGCTGTGCAACAACAAACAAGTGAATGTTTTAATTAGAGCGAAGACGCAGCGCAGCCTGAGGGCAGGGGATCAAACCACAAAGGATTCATAAGACGGTTCCCGCTGTTCGGAAGGACGATATCATGGGAGTTGTCGTCAGAGCCACAGTCGGGGGAGGAGTGCGTGGGTGTAGCAATACGCCCACGTAAGTTTCAGCCGCCAAGACCTAGAGCATCTCGGCAGTCATTCTACCAGTACCCGGAACCGCGCTACAGCGTGGTTGTACCACGACCCGTGACGGTTTACAAGAAAGTATATTCGGCAGGTACGTAACACAGCGATCTTCTGTTCGTCTTCCCGTGATTCTTTGCGGGCTTCTGCATCACCCTGTCCGTTCCACCATCTCTGTGACTCTTCCCCGTCTATACCGGTCTTCTGGAATATTTTTATTCTCTCGACGCTTCATAGCTGCTACGTCAAAATGTTTACTCATGATAATAACTTTCCATCTAAACTATGGTCTTCATTATTCTCCTATTCGATGTTTCATGCTCTCTTTGTCAACATTCTCTCTGCACGTCGTACCCAATTCAGTCTGCTCTCAGCTATATTTCAGATGTATCGTCACCTTTCTCAATGTCTCCATCGTCCTTTTATCTTATTCTTTTGTCACTTTCCACATTCGTCGGACCCAGTTGTTCTCTGCTATCTGTAGCCTCTCCAACTGTCTCTCAGTCAGTGCAAGTGTTCCCAGCCCATGTACACAACCTTCTAACAAGGTGCTACCACACAGGCTACCAACACGTTTCCATTGATGTTTTGCCCGTTCTTTTCACTGAACGAGGTAATCGTTGGGTGCACGCGGGATGATTCATCGACCACCGATCGTTACTGGTCTCTGCCCTCGGTTGCCTAGAGAAAATATTTGAGCGACATATATGTTCATTCTTTGACGTTGCCAATCTATACCTTCATTGGTCATCTCCTTTTTCTTCCCATTTTCATTTTGAACCTTGGACATATCCGTTCATTTCCCGTTGTTGAAGTTCACTCGGCTGTGTGAATGTTAAGGTAAAAGTAAAAGGTAAGTTCTTATATAGCGCATTATCCAGTTCTCATGACTGCTCAAAGCACTTTACACTTTACTCCCTGGCAGACCTGTTTAATCGAACACCATCTCGACTTATCTGGGAAGCATTCAGCCACGCTGCAATTAATGCGCGAAGACTATTCGTACACAAATACCCACCACAGTCTATCGCCAGGTACTCATTCATACAGCTGAATGAAGCAACCTAGAGTAAACGAACATGCCCAAGGTTCGACACCGCCGCATAGGATTCGAACCCGCGTTCTCTCAGTCGAGAGTCCGGAGATTTTACCGCTGCGCTATTGAATGAGTACCTTGCAGTAGACAGTTGTCGATATTTGTGTACGGGGAGTCGCGTAGTAATTGAAACGTGGCTGAATGCTTCCACGAGATGTCGAGAAGGTGTTCAATTAAACAGGTCTGCCAGGGAAGAAAGTGTTAGACTCTCTCAGCAGTCGCAAGGACTGTATATGAATTCACTTTTCATCATACCAAGTGTTGCGCGTGCGGTGTATTTTTTACCGTTCTGGCGTCTCTCTTTTAGTTTTACTCAGGACATGTTTTGCCCATATAACACGATTATTCTATGTGTTTTATAAGAGCTAAGCGGGGCTGCCATCGCTCCAGATCCGGGTAACGTCATTGCTGCAAAGATTGCCGCGTCTGCGACAGCAAGCGACCCCGGTTTGGTAGGATGCGCTGCCATGGATTCGGGTAAGAAAGACGCGCTATACAACTTGTTTATTCACTTGATTTCAACTGGACCGGTATCATAGCACACAAATAACATCGATACGGTTTCTTAATTAACGTTGAACAATTTCACAGCGAAATTAAGCCCAAACTATAAGTTAACCAATATAAAAAAGTCAGGGTCTTCTCAATTCCGATGGGAAGTTTCGTATGAAGAGAAGATTAGCCAAAGTAGGACATTTTACATTGTAAAACGCATAACCTGTTCTGCGCTAAAAGGGTATTTGTCAAAACAATACTATCAAAATAAAAAAACATGGCGAAATTACTCCGACAAAGTCTGTATCGAAACGTTCCTGACAAACAACAACACATTTTCAGGCGTCCGAATATGGCTCGTGACCCTTTAAAACTGAGTTTAGAACATTGGAGATTGGTTGTCAATTCGCAAACAAGTCGAGTCGAGTCGACTAAACTTTCTGCCAGATCTCTGTGTCAGAGGCGAACTTCCATATGCTTGGGAACATGTTCATTTGGGCCAACTTGATGAATAATAAAAATGTCATGCACTGTTAATAAATTATTTGGATCATATAGTTTCTGTTTGTGTGCACATACTTGGACTCAGTGTACCAAGGAATACACACACAAAACAGTCATAGTCTAATTTATATAGGCAACCAAAACGGCCACAGAGCAACGAAAAGGTGCTCCCTGGGTATAAAGTACACTTTGAGGGAAACGTCCCGATAATTAAATCCCAACTTGGACTATGGCTAGGTTGTCATGTATACTACTATAATGTATATGCGTTATTCACCAAAGTCCAGTTCCGCCATTACGAACCGATGCCGGAAATACACGACGACGCAGACGACCGTTTCCGGTGGAAGTTCAACGTTGGTCCGGCAGGGGGCGTGCTACAGGTGATGAACATCACGATGTGTGTGCCTGAGAACGCCGTCGACAAACCGCAAGACATCATCATCGGCATCAGTCAGAACCCCGCTGACCAGCCGTCGCTCGACGGAGACCAGAGTCTCGCAAGTCCTATCATCCACTGCCTGCCGCACGGCGCTCGCTTCCGGCGACCGTTGGCGCTCACTTTCGGATACAACGCGTACTTCACGGAGACGGAAATGTGCGATCTGACGGTGCTGTGCAGCGAGACGGACTTGGGACAGCCGACGTCGTGGATGGAGTACGAGGCCGGCTCGTGTTCATTCGGCTTCGGCGATGACAGACGATGCCTCGTGGTGCTGGACCACTTCTGTCTTTTCACCGTCGTATGCAAAGACACGAACGAAAAGATGAAGGTAAAGACAGTGCTCTCATGGCTAACACATAGTGGAAAGTCCCCAAAGCGCACCGCCTAAGCATTATCTGCTATTATTTTGAAATGTATTTGTCACAAAATCGATTTATTTGCACTATTCGACGCAGGTACATTAATTCATCATTATGTATACAGTAAATGTCATAATTGTTATAAAAGAAAACAATATTGCATAAAGTAAACATTAAAAAATGGGGCGCTTTTGGGACGCGCGCCCCACCGCCTCTCCCCAAAGCGCACCTCCTGTGTCATGGTCACCAGATGCTGTCAATCGCATAGGCAATCCAACTAAAATGTAGACTAGGCTAAACGTTTAGTGTTGCATGCTGGTGAAAACAATTAAAGATGACATTACGGAGTGGTAGTTACTAATTACTATTAGGCCTATAGTCTAGCCACCATTGACTCATTGTTCATTGTTAACCTACACTGATAGTCTACAGTCAACCATTCTGCGACTACTGCATGCAAAGGTCGCATGCGGATTTCTCGTTTCCACTCTTTTCATGGTACCATTGGCGGCACAATGGACATTGCAGCCAATCTTCTGTTGGTGCAGTTCGCGCTTGTTGGATGTCTTGCATGTCTGCTTATTGGCTTGCCTCTCAAGCTTCTCGTTCAGATGCTGATGCTTTTCTCGCAGATTATCCTTGTATGGCGATGACGTGAGATGTTCTGCAGACTGGGAGTGTCGTTCACCCAGCCGGGGCCCAGCCTTGGGGAGTGGTGATATGCCATGAATGAACGTGTTTATAGGCGCCATTGATGTAGTGCGGCCAGTCGATGTGGAGGCAACTACGTCAGGCAGCGTCGCGCGTTCGGAGAGGTTAGTCGCTTCAACATGGGCGCTGCTCGGAAGAGGCTCAGACGCGACAATTTCAATAGGTGCAGTTACCGCCGGCGGGGGGCTGCTTGCTGGGGCTGCCTGTTCGCTGTACATCATCAACGATGACGCAAAATCTGCATCTCTAAACACTGCAGGGTTGAATGGCCACAGTCCACAACTGGAGAACCCTGACACGGCTTTGTCAATCGTGCAAGCCCTTGTGTACGCTGCTCCAAAGAAGGCCGCGATGTTATAGAAGGTGATTCGTTTTCCAGCGTTGCTAGTCATCCAATAGTCGCATGCCTGTCTGTAGTACTCCTTGGGCGGTCCGAAGTAGCACTTATCGAGCAGGTGGAGTCAATGAGTAGTGTGCGATGGAAAGGAGATGAGCTCGACGCCATTCGCCCTGGCGAGTTCCACTGCTTCGAGCGACTTGTTGCCGATGTGTCCGTCAACAAAGAGTACGACCTTTTTGGCAGGCGTTGGTTTGATCGCATCGACAAAGTGATTCAACCACTGCACGAAGACTTTGCTGTCTGTCCAGCCACTGTCTGTCACCTCTCCCACTGTACCAGGTGGTCAGTCAACGAGCAAGTGCTCGTTCATTTTCTTCCTCGGGTAGATCATAAATGGTGCGATATAACGCCCACTTGCACTCACGCTGCATATAATAGTGACCGTTTTCCCCTTTTCACTACTCATCACTTTTCCAACCTGTTTCTGACCCTTTTTCGCGACGATTCTCCCAGGTTTGTGCACAACCGTTAAGCCGCTCTCGTCCATGTTCCAGATTATGTCACCATCTATTGGCCCAATGCTCTCAAGAAGCGACCTCCATATCTCGACCTGGCGCTTGAACCTGTAGGACAGAGCCGAATTTGTATGGATAACTTCACATAAGCCTTTTTATATGATTCGCCATGTTGAAGAGCAAAGAGGGCCTCCTGTAAATCTGCCTCTCCATATTTCCGCTGTTGTTGATCACGTCCCATCTGAAATAAACAGTGGTTGCATAGTGTCAATTTCGGGAAATTACAATCTGAATCCGCAAGAAAATTGTAAGTAAACTGGTTTAACATACGAAAATTAATTAAGTAGTCTATCCTGAATTTTGTCACATTTTGCGGGTCCCCAAAACGCACCGGCTATGAACCGTGACTGTAGTACAGTGCGTATTAGTCCAATTTGTTTCTAGAACGCGAGAAATACATTATATTTTCATAATAAATGAATTAATTTATGATATACACGAACAAGTTTAATGTCCTCAAACCGCACCTCCAATTGTATGAGTTTTGCTGCGGTGCGCTTTGGGGACATGGGGAAAGTGCGCTTTGTGAAAAATTGTTAGTGACACTAAATAGGCCATTTACAAAATTGTACTTATAAATGAAATCCATAGTATTCGCTTATGGTTCGGTCATACAATTGAACTACTGACAGTGTCATCGTAAGCAGTAGTCATTATTATTTGGCGCACTGACAAGCCTTCCAGTAAATGCACAAAATAAAGTAAAAAGTGTCATAAAACTCACCGAACATCGTGTCGTGTCAAGGCGATCGCGAATGTGACAAGCAACTATCGAATGTGACAAGCAACGCCTGCATTGTGCTGGTTCAATCCACTAGGGATGGGGCGCTTTGGGGAGGGGGTGCGCGTTAGGGACTTTCCACTATAACGCACGTAGCGAGAAGTCACTGTCACTGTGCGTGTTGAAAGGGCATCACAATAATATATATATATATAGGTATTCTGATATGGTTTGCATAATAGCATAACATATTGTGCATACAATGTATATAATGTATACTTCTTTTTTATCTGCTGTTTTATCGTTTTATATTTGTTGTATCAATGCAGTCATGTCTGTTCTACCCCAAACAAAATTTCTCAGTTGTGACAATAAAGAATGCCTTATCTTAAATACCGCCCTGGAGGTGAAAAGAAGCCAGAATTCTTCTACGTTTGTGTTATTTTATTAAATGAATGTTTTAAGACGTGCAGTGACGCGAGCAAGCATTTCAATCGATTGATCTAGTTTAAAGTATATTCACTCACGCTTTACGTGTTTGTTCGCAGTAAAATTCGTGACCAAGAACAGTTCGAATATTTTAGTTTGGCACTGTGACCAAATTGATCTTGAAGTTAAATGGTCAAATATCTCAATCACACTAAATACTTCTAAACTGATGCCGTAGTCATATTATTATTTACACCCCACATTTATGCATAATTGGTATGGGACAAAATGCGTTTTAGTTGTGTCGATATATATATATATATTGCATTTGATGCTTCACTAATTACATCATATAATTATGTGACGTGTGTTGCTAGCTCCAGACCGATTGATGCGTTTTATTTTTGACAAGGCTTACGTATCTTACCCTTTAACATAATAGTAACCCATAATTGTTAGCGATATCCCTCCGTATGAGTTTCCTCTGTTTGTCTGACAAGTGTCTGCATGCGCCAGCGGCTAGCCACACATTATCGGCCCCCAATCGACCCATCTATGTCATGTTACAGGCGAAAGATATCAGTGCCATGGTGTTCGCAAAATTCATGACGGAATCGCGGCTACTGAACCTTCGTGTATTTTGTGTGGACAACGAACCGGCTACGATGGACGTAAGTAGGAAAGAAGGGGCATGTAGCCAGCCTTCTGACTGCCTTGTTGATATTTTCACCAACGATAAGTAATTTGACGTTGTTTTGCTTAATCCAACACTCGCTGCGTTTCAATTCACATCAGTCATGTTCAATACAAAAATTATGTTCAAAAGTAAAAGACTGCAGCGGAAGAGTATACGTTGGCTAGAAAGCAGTAAATCGGGACATTCGAAAACAATTGGAAAAAACGACACTTCTGCTACCTAGGCTATGTATTTGCTACATACACACACACACGCGTACATACACATACGCACGCGTACATGCACACATGCACATACGCACGCAAGCACGCTCACGCACTCACGCATGCACACACGCACTCACACGCACTCACACGCACACAAGCACACAAGCACACAAGCACACAAGCACACAAGCACACAAGCACACACTCACGCACGCCCCCACACTCGTATGCCTATAAGTATTAGTGTCGTTGATGCAGATCTATTTATGCTGTTACTTCAGCTACTACGTCGCAGCTGTGTATGCAGTGGCTATGGGAACCAGGCAGGCGACCAACCTTTTTTCCTTTACAACAACGGGAAGGGAATTGACGTATCTTTCGCTGAGTTGCTCCCAACGTGGAAGGTTGACGGGAAACCAAAAACGGTGAGTAATTTCGGAGGATTAATTAATAAAGCTGCCAGTAGAGCCTACGAGAAGTACGTTTTTATTGGTCAAGTTTGTAGGCGTATTTATGAGGGGCGCATTGAACCATACCATCTATTTCACAGTCATAGTTATTTTAATATGAAAATGTAATGGGCGACTAAGCACTGCCTCCGCCGCAATCCTAGATATGCCGGATGTCTTAGGTATTTAGTGATCACAAATGGTGACTTCTTGTGATCAGGTGCCAAGGTATATTGAAAAGTAACTAAAATCGCACCAAATAATAAAAAGGTAAGTTCTCATATAACGCAGTATCCTGTCCTACTGCATTACTCTTTACTCCCTGGCAGACCTGTTCAATCGAACACCATATCGACTTCTGTGAGAAGTATTCAGCCACGTTGCAATTAATGCGCGAAGACTATAGCTGAGTGAACTGGAGCAACGTAGAAAGTACGAATTTGCCCAAGGTTCGAAACAGCACGGGATTCGAACCCGGGCTCTCTCAATTGAGAGTCCGATGTTCTAGCCACCTCGCCACTGCGCCACTGCGCCACTGCACAGACGTATTAAAACAATCTAGTAGATGTACTAAAGCAAAACCACTTGGAACCTGTATCAAGGTTGCTCTGTGATTACTTCGACGCCACGTCACTCATATACAGCGGACATAAGACAAACACAACTCAGATTTTGTAGTAGTTATGGCGAAATGGCCTTTCGTTGCGGTTAACGTTTCTGGAAATATTATTTATGTTTCCGGTCACCCAAACGACCGACCGACCCTAGATGTTCGTAGGACATGGATAGAAAAATGCATAATTTATTTGTTACTTTGTATAAATTCAATCACAAAAATTATAAATCTTTACCCATCGACACAATCCCTAGCTGTTAATACACCAGCATGTTATTCTTACATTGATCACAAGAAATTGTGAGTAACGTGTGTGTAGAACAATTATGTTTTGTTATAAAGATTTTACTCATATGCCTAAGTCGTTTTACACAGACAAAAAAATCATAATACAAACATAGTGTGTCCTACCTACCTACTCATGAGAGCATGTAACCGCAGACATAACTATTATTTTTAAAATTCACAAATGTTATCACTTCCTCCTTTTGTTTCAGACACTGTCCTTTTTGAAGGCCTGGCAAAACAGCCGGCCCAGCTGCCTATTTGACTTCATCAGTTCTTCTGGTGACGTAGCCCCGTATTTCAAGTGCCTTATACGTGTTGCGCAACAGGACAGCGACGCCGACCAGGTAGCAGATGTCGACGTCAGATACGATGTTTTAAAGGTCAGTAACTGAGTTCTAGAGGTCACCACTATGGTCAACAATTTAAATAGTATGCACACAATTCTGTATACAAGCATGAAGACGTTTGTTGAAATCGTCAAAACAATAATTATTACCTTTGACATTGCTAGATCGGGAAACATGCGGGTTTACGAATATTTGAATAACGCTATTTCATCATTCATTAGTAGGCCTATACTTACGACGTCTATAAGCCCTACAACACACTCGCTTAGATTAAGCTATCGTAGAGGCGGACCACGCATAGCAACTTCTGTTCTTTTGCCGAATTACTTTGCTTCGGCCGAACGAGAATTTTATTTCATTCTTTATCGGATGATATCATCAAAACTAAATAACATATCTGCAAACGGGGCTAATGTTTCGCAGTGAATACTACATAGGCTCGATTTACGTGTGAAGTGAGCCAGAAACGAGAACAGCGAAGAATCTAAGTGAGTACACAAATCTAGGACATAAAATGAACTGTGTCGAACATTATAAATAGGGTTGAATCGCATCACACAATGTCATGTAGACGTCATTCAGACAAGAAGTCAAACGCGTTTCATACAGCGCATGTAGCCTATTGTTATACTCCAACAGCGGCATTTGACAAATGAGAAACGGCGTGGCGGCGTTGTTGGCTTGCCGGCCCAGGAGACCGTTGACGACTCGAACATGGAACACTTGCTCCGTGAATGCGTCGACAAGATGATGAAGCCCCGGCCCGACAGTCGCAACAGCACTCACGACTTCATGTCAGTGTCAAAAGTCTGCGGTATAGTAGCAACGTCGTTAACCACCAGCAACCGCATTGTTTCCTAAAGACATCCCTGAATATGAGTCGTCTTGGATGTGTGCGCATTATGGTGGACGGCAACGTCCACATTCGTGACGTATTCACATTATATGCCAGTTGTGCGCGCATTATGGTAGACGACAAGCAAGATGAGTGATTGATTGATTAATTGATTGATTGATTGATTGATTGATTGATTGAGTGAGTGAGTGAGTGAGTGAGTGAGTGAGTGAGTGAGTGAGTGAGTGAGTGAGTGAGTGAGTGAGTGAGTGAGTGAGTGAGTGAGTGAGTGAGTGAGTGAGTGAGTGAGTGAGTGAGTGAGTGAGTGAGTGAGTGAGTGAGTGAGTGAGTGAGTGAGTGAGTGAGTGAGTGAGTGAGTGAGCGAGTGAACGAGCGAGCAAGTGAGTGCGTGAGTGTTACTGCATTTAAAAAACACCAGTGCACTAATCCTGACCCCTTTCATATCCTACAGTGCGAAAAGTAGGTTTAAGGTAACATGTGGGTAACTGTTTGAGAGAAATGCAACATAATATGTACAGTAATATATTATAATATGCGTCGATGCATGATAGTGTAGTAAAGAAACAATCATTAAGTCTACCTATAATCAAACAGTTTTATTTAGTCATGGAATGTCTTCGTTTTAACCGCATTTGTTGTAATAGTAACGTAGGCTTTTAACAGGTTCGATATTCGATGCAATCACCGTGATCACGTGCTTCTTTATTTATGATACCAGTAGCCACAAAGACTGGATAATCGTCATAATATTAGTATTTGTTAAATACAATTATTAATTAGTTATTTTTTAAACCAACATAATATGAATACGTATTTCTAGTTAGATGACATGACTAGATCTGTATTGGAATATTTTCTATGTAAAAATAAGAAACATATTAATGTGTATGTTCTTCTTCACACAGCGACTTCAAGAAGACATCGACTAAAGAATTCGTCATTCCGCACAAGCTGAAGATGGAGCTCGCCATCTTGTTGAACCCAATTGACTCGCTGCACGGACGAGACTGGCGCTACCTAGCGAGTATCATGGGACTAGACGACATGATTCAGTATCTCGACCCCATCGGTGGCCAAACTGAGCTGCTGCTGACTGCCTTAGACTCTTTCAATGTCAACTTTGAATGCCTCACCGCATTGATGCGGGAATTTGGAAGAGAGGATGCCGCGGTGACGATACAGAAACACAGTCAGAATAGGTGATCTATATCGACATCGTTTCAATCACAATCAATCACAATCACAACACTTTATTGTCCCTTGGGAGGGAAATTCATTTGGACTGTAGAGCAGCATATTAAGACAAATAAAACAAATGTACATGCAATATAACAAAATTAAAAGAATAAAACTAATAAAAGTTATATTGGTTAAATAAATAAATAAATAAGTTAAATAAGTTACAACAGTTTTTAAAAAGTTAAACCATCTCACAAATCATCTCCAGGCTCACTCAGTGTCGGACTGGCAGGGAAGTCTGGCAGAGATGGAGGGGGACGAAGGTCAGTTACTTATTCATTAGTCTTATTGACGAGGGAACAAAAGTGTTCCGAGTGCGGTTCAATTTGCAGTGACGGAGTTGAAAGCGGCGGCCAGAAGGATGTAGTTTATAGCATGGAAACAGGGGATGTTCGGGGTATGCCCGTTGCCTGTATAGATCTTCTAGACTGGTCTGCTTTTTTCCCACCACCTTGCCACTAACCCTGACTGTTCGTGCCAGAGTGTTGCGATGCACGATACTCAGGCCGCCGTGCCACTCAAGAAACCCAAATGTAATAGAGCTTTCTATGTAGCATCTGTAGAAGGTTGTTAGAACACGTGTGCTGACACTGAGTGACCTGCGCTTGCGTAAGAAATACAGCTTTTATTGGCACTTGCTGTTAATTATCGCTGTATTGTCACCAAATGTGAGCTTTGCATCAATGATAGTGCCGAGATACTTGTATTAATCTACTCTCCTTACACACTCTCGGTTAATGAATAGTCTCTTGGGAGAAGAAGGATTTTTCCTAAAATCTATTATGAGTTCTTCAGTTTTACGAACGTTCAGGTCTAGGAAATTATTGTCACACCACACTGTGAAATCAGCTACAGCGCACGCACACACTTGATCAGAGCCGGATAGGTCGACGATAGCTGTGTCATCGCTGTATTTGATGAAATTGACGCTCTCTTGGCTGCTACGACAGTCGTCTGTATAAAGTGTGAACAGAATAGGGGAGATCACCGAGCCCTGGGGGCACCGGTGAAAGTGAAGAGTGAGCTCGAAACAGCACCATTACTTTCTAACGCTCAGTAAGAAACTGGTTTACCCACAAGATGATGTGTGGGTTCACACGCATATTGACAAGTTTACTCATCATGATGTGTGGCTGGATGGTGTTGAAAGCCGACGAAAAGTCAATAAAGACTATCCTGTGAAACGACTTGGGCTGTTCCATGTGAGTATACACACTTTGACATAGAGTGAGAACTGCATCATCCACACCTCGATTACGTTTATACGCAAACTGCAGGAGAGGACGAAGTACGAGTCGCTCAAAGCACTTCATGACGATTGAGGTAAGCGCCACTGGGCGGTAGTCGTTGAGAACAGATGGCACACGTTTCTTGGGGGCAGGAAATATAACTGACGATTTCCAGGCCGGTGGGGATGCGATGCTACTTCAGAGACCAGTTGAAAAGGATTTCTGAACACTACACCCAGCTGAGCATGGCACTCCTTGAGGACCCGACCACTGACGTTGTCAGGCCCTGCTGCCTTGTGGGGATTAGCGTGCTTGAAGATCTTACTGACATCATCGGGACTTGTTTCTGGGATACCATCCACTGCCTCCTGACGCTCACGTGATGAGTCATGCCGGTCAAAACGCCCAAAGAAGGAATACAACTCCTCAGCGAACTTGAGACTCTTCCGCTGACTCTCAGGTTTGTATGACACGTTTGCCTGACTCAACACCAGGCAGAGTTTTTAGTCTCTGCCATGCCCTGCGCATATTGCCGTATCGGAACAGGCGTTCAATTGTGTCCTTGTATTCTAGTTTAACTTCCCTAATCTGCTTTGTTTTTTTCGGTTCTTTACACACCCACGGTTTGTTATTTGAGAAGATGTTCAGTCTTTGTGGGGACAATCATCTCTTCACAAAACTTGATATAGTCTGTGACGACATCAGCTGCTTCTTCAAGCGAAGAGCTGGAGTCAATAAGAACATCCCACCAAGTACAGTCAAAACACCCCCTGAGGGCGTCGACCGAGTTCAAGTCCCATGTTTTTACAGTTTTCTGCACTGGTTTCTGTCTCTGCAGTTTACTTCTATACGCCGGGATCAAATGTACCACATTGTGATCAACTGTACCGAGTGCCATCTTCTTCACGGACTTGTACGCGTCATTAATGTTGCCATAACAAAGATCCAGGGTGTTACTACCGCGTGTCTGATACTTCACGTACTGCTGGTAAACAGGCAATGTTTTGTCTAGTCGGCAGCTATTGAAATCTCCGAGTATTATGTTAGGCGAGTCTGGTGACATTGTCTCACGCCGGTGCACACAGCTAGTGATTGCATCAGCTGCGCGTGCAACATTAGCTGACGGTGGTACATAGACCAGAGTTAAAAATAGTTGTCCGAACTCTGCGTAAATAGGTCGGACGCACTGACAATAGAGAGTGTCTGCAAGCATACCGATCTCGATTCCCTTCGCTGTGCGTACTACGTCATCGCTTGTTGTGTTTATGCGATCGGTTAAGTGTCGATCGGATAGGTAAACACGTAACCGGCAGGGGTGATCGGTAAGCGCAATCCCTATCCATTTTATGTTCAAATTATGGATGAATCAAAGTAAACAATATGACAGCATTGTACATACAACTGTTTTTGACTGTTTATGCATCAGAAAAAGAAAAAAAATTTAAGACCTGTCTCAGCATGGAATACATAACGGTAGGGGCACAAATCGTGCGTGCAATCGTTTTTGTTGTTTTCACACAAACATATCAAATTCTTCCGTAAGATATCTATGTGCTAAATCTCGGCGATCTTTTACTTTCTGACCTAACCATGAAAACGACCACCTACAACCGCCAAACTTCTCCTCACATATCTTACATACATATACACACACTACGTTACAAAAAGAATTATTTTACATTCCTACAACGATCAAATTTCGCAAAACAAACTCAAGTAAAACTCGACTTCTACGGCGGCGACTACCCGGTGCTCCGCCGTTACCATAAAATTGATATTGTGTCGAGCTTCACAGAAATTCCGTACAATGGCGCTATCATTACTGTACGCATGTTCGCGCGCAATACAAATATAATATATCGTTAATATATACGGGCGCGTGAGTGTGTGTGCGTGTGGTAGTTATAATATATTTTTATTGGCATTGTTTCCGTTAAAAAGTAGCTAGATTAATTAAGGCATGATTATTACCATCAGTATGGTTTGCATGTAATGAAAGGTTTCTACTTAATGTAAAAAACAAAATAAGTCTTACAAATAGCCAATAATTGTGTTCCCGTGGGTTAATTCTTTTTTAGTTGATGACCAACGCACTAGTCGGTGCTCCAACGAATTACACAATTTGGGGGGCATTCAGACTTAGGATGAATCATATATATTCGTTTATGTGAAAATGTTGTTAAATTGTGTATTTTCTAAGCTGGGAATATCATTTCCGTAATTAGTTAATGTGACAAACTGAACTAAGAAGACGCCAGTCCTCATTTCCAGATAGTTTTGTGTCACCATTAAAAGTGCAGGTTTGGAACAAATTATGCACAATTTGCTGCCATTCTGTATGTAAAAGGAAACTACTTGTGATACATCAATTGACGGTGAACACGGCAATTCGTTGTAACTACCGCGAAATTACGACGAGTTTAATTCGGAGATGAATTTTATTGTTTAATCCATTCTTCCCACAATAAAAAAAAGCATTATGTAACCATCGTAGTGAATCGCAGGTTGGCCGGTGTCGTGAGAGAATGAACAACTTTCACACAAGTCGTTTCTGGGAAGTAGTGGCCACAGCCGGAAATGTATCTCTCATTCATTACGTTCCTATAGACTTTTCTGTGAAAGTGCATGTATTTGCCTATGTTGCATGTTCGTCAGACGCAAGCAGTTGGAACACATTTCCTCTAGTTGCTGCTAAGGCGAAACATCAAATGATCTGGTTTATTGGTGAGAATGTTATCTTTCATTCCCATGAGCTTATTTGTATATAAGGCGATGGTTCCGAGTCCTATTTCATATCGATTTTCGGTTCTTTTTGAGATGGCTCAAGTAAATGTGAATCTGCGCGGCTTGCGTTTGAGATGTTTGGTCATCGCGACGAGATCGACCAGGAGGACAGTCACCTGGCTGCATGCGAATCGCCTGCTTGCAGCAAACGTCAACTGTCCGGCGTGCCACGTGGCATGTCGTTGGGAGGTGACGGCTGCGTTGACCGATGGCTACGCATGACGCTGTCCCAACCAGCCATGCTGAAAACACCTTTCCATACGGCATGGTAGCCTTTTCGCGAAAAGCCACATCTCGCTGCAAGATCTTGCACAATTTGTGTACTGGTGGAGCATGGACAGCGTCGGGTATCGCACCATCCAGTCCGAACTCGGGATAGCTTCAGGGAAAACGCTGGTAGACTGGTGCAATTCCATGCGCGACATATGTGCTCAACACATCCAGATCAACCCGGTACGCATCGGCGGTGTCGGCCACACAGTTGAAATCGACGAAAGCAAGTTCGAAAAAAGAAAATTCAACCGCGGACGTCGCCTCGACGGGGTATGGATGCTTGGCGGCGTCGACAGAGCTGATCATGGGGCGATTTGTCAACAGAGGGATGCCGCAACGCTGATTCCTATAATCCAGCAGTGGGTTCTGCCTGGTACGACGATCATAACCGATGAGTGGCGTGCATACGGCACCTTACAGCAACTTGGGTACACGCATAAGACGATAAACCACAGCCAGCACTACGTGGACCCCAACGATGCGACACTCCACACGAACACCATTGAAGGCGTGTGGACGCAGGTGAAAAGGAAGTTCAAGAGGATGTCGGGAACGAGAAAGAATGGGCCGCTGCTTGACACCTACCTCCAAGAGTTTATTTGGCGAAGGCGCTACGGGGATGCAGCATTTCACTACATCGTAAACCACGTCGCCCAACTGTACCCCGTGTAGAGGACGAACAGATCGAGAACAAAAACAACGGCTCTTTTCAGAGCCAACCAAAACTTCCCCAAATGAGATTGCTACTATGTATATATGGTGATATTGATAAGAAAAGCACTAAGATATTAATTATTATTATTTTAGAATGCGACCAAACCGTTAAAAAACTGTATTTTTCTACCACCTTATTTCCCATCCCATATTCACATTTCGTGTAAATATCATTTATTCATTATGTTCAACAAGTAATGAATATCAAAAATGTATTAATATTATTATTAATACAAATCTGATGGTAGCATTATTTCATTAATTGAATAATATTTCGTATTAATTTTCTTATCAAAAGAACGTATTGGTGTACGTGCACACAAACACGCACGCGCACGCACGGAAACACAATTATTGGCTATTTGCAAGACTTATTTTGTTTTTTACATTAAGTAGAAATCTTTCATTACCTGCAAACCAGACTGATGATAATAATCATGCCTTAATTAATCGAGCTACTTTTTAACTGAAACAATGCCAATAAAAAATCATTATAACTACTACACGCACACACACTAACGCGCCCGTATATATTAAGATATAGTATATTTATATCGCGCGCGAACATGCGTACAGTAATGATAGCGTCATTGTACGGAATTTCTGTGAAGCTCGACACAATATCAATTTTATGGTAACCGCGGAGCACCGGGTAGTCGCCGCCGTAGAAGTCGAGTTTTACTTGAGTTTGTTTTGCGAAATTTGATCGTTGTAGGAATGTAAAATAATTATTTTTGTAACGTAGTGCGTGTATGTAAGATATGTGAGGAGAAGTTTGGCGGCTGTATGTGGTCGTTTTCATGGTTAGGTCAGAAAGTAAAAGATCGCCTAAATCTCTAACACATATTCCGTTAAATTTGTGTTTAATTAATTATTAATTAACAAACTGTTAGAAAAGTTGTCTTGGGTGAAGTACTTACGAATATAAACAGGCACATCAAAATCTTGTAAAAGGCGCTAAAACCGCGCATCATATCCTCGCTGTGAGCTTGTGATTAGGATCACATATCCAGCTGAAAAAGGCATAAATGTGATGCAGACACTCCTGACGGTTACCTATCTCCAACAATCGACACCGATTGCGGAGCGCGTTAGGGAAAGGGAAGGGAATCGAGATCGGTATGCTTGCAGACACTCTCTAATAGCTCCACATCCTGGGTACACGGTTCTTCCCTTACGATGACAGACTTACACCAGGGCTGGTTAATGCACACACAGATCCCTCCACCTTGTGATTTACCACTCAGCTTTTTGTCCCGGTCCAATCTCACTGGGGTACCAAAGCCATCAACGTAACGTTCACTGTCCGGTAATGTTTGATCTAATCAGGTTTCACCCATGCATATCAAACAAGCTTCTTTACAGGCCCACTTTAGCGCAACATTGGCCTGAAGTTCGTCAATTTTCGAACGTAATGATCGAACATTAGCTAACATGATAGAGGGCAGGGGGAGGGTGCGTACCTTCTTTTTTTCTTCAGTCTCTGGCGAACGCCGCCTCTCTTGCCCCGCTTGCGTCGCGGGTGGTTTCTGTTGTTAGTGTCCGAGTGCACTGTAAAGTCATTTAAATCCAGGAGTGGACCAGAAAGATTGTCAGTGACATTGGGTCGCAAGGCCAACAGCGCAAGGCCAATCCGCCATCTTACCAAATCGGTTCACCACTCACACACACAACGAGTAAAATGGTCCATACAACTGCCAAAACTTTGGTTGTCCTGCCGCACAACATTTTCATACTACTTCTCGACGAACATATATAACGTCCTTCAGTTAAAACTGACGAAAAACGATAAACGACACAGAGGCTAAATGCAAACACTCCAGGTCGCCACAACAGCGCCCTCTATCCCGCGTTTTAAGTGTTGGACAACAATAATTGTGAATATTTTTTACTGATAGTCATAATATTTTACATGACGTGAAATGTTCGCATATCTGATATTAACTGCATTTTTATTTTATATATTTGTATTATGCTGCGTTTGTATTTACACTAAATAACGTTGAGAACACAGCGTAGGTAGCAGGCTGGTCTAACACTGTAAGTTTATTTGTAAGCAGGGAAAATAAATGTAAGCTAAAAATAATAAAATAATAACAATGAATAGGTAAGCCACCGAGAAAACTGTAAAGGCCCCACATGGAACACTATGCGCACATGGCATGCATTTTAATCACGTACGTACGTTTTATTTGTACGTGATAGTTATTTACGCACTGCAACAAGTCAACAACAGATATGGTAGAATATGGCCAGAATAACCTTCTGACAGTTATTTATTATTCACCAGATTATTGGATGAGTTATAACATGCAAATATTTACAAACAAATGTGGGCCATTTGAGGTCTTAAACACTGCCCCGTTTACTTAGCCTATACATTCTAAGTAAAGGCCCACATTATAAAGCACAACATTAACATAGTGGTAAATAATACATAAAAACCTCAAAAAGATGTCTCACAAACATTTTGACAACTAAAACTACTACTTATTAAAACATACTAAAGAGAGGCGGGCCATTCCGCCACAAGGTCACCTGAGCATGTGGCCACCCCACCTCAAATGAGTGATAGTTATATGTGCATAAGTATATCAACCAATACTGGAGCTGGATTAGGTGTGAATGTTTAAATACCAAAGGCATGGCCAATCAGGAATCGAGTATGGTAAAATATAATGACTCTTGTAAATGTTGACAAACGAACACACCGACTTTGGAATGAGTATTAATGCACTATTAAAGAAAGACACCAGTAAATGCAAATTGATTAAAGACTTCATATATGGAAAACATTCTTCTATTGACCGTACACATAATGTTCCGACACAGTTCTGTAGTTGTCTAAGCACACGATTGCAACATATGACCTTTACAACAGCACACATTTCGGCTCTTGAAACTGTCCGACGAACCAGAATAACCAACGCAGCGCACCATCTGCCGGGAGCCTGAGCGCCAGACCTATTATTTTTGCGTTTAAGATCTTTTAAATAGCAATAAGTTTTCGAAAAACGGTCTCATCTCGATAATGATTACAACACAATAACAGTGGTTTGATACACCATTTAGTATGAGTTTGTGCATGGGAATTCCCATGTAGACAGTTGAACAGTTTAAATTGATGCTGTACAGTTATATTTCTCTCTGTATATCTCTATTTCTATCTATTTCGCTCTCTCTCTCTCTCTCTCTCTCTCTCTCTCTCTCTCTCTCTCTCTCTCGCTCTCTCTCTCTCTCTCTCTCTCTCTCTCTCTCTCTCTCTCTCTCTCTCTCTCTCTCTCTCTCTCTCTCTCTCTCTCTCTCTCTCTCTCTCTCTCTCTCTCTCTCTCTCTCTCTCTCTCTCTCTCTCTCTCTCTCTCTCTCTCTCTCTCTCTCTCTCTCTCTCTCTCTCTCTCTCTCTCTCTCTCTCTCTCTCTCTCTCTCTCTCTCTCTCTCTCTCTCTCTCTCTCTCTCTCTCTCTCTCTCTCTCTCTCTCTCTCTCTCTCTCTCTCTCTCTCTCTCTCTCTCTCTCTCTCTCTCTCTCTCTCTCTCTCTCTCTCTCTCTCTCTCTCTCTCTCTCTCTCTCTCTCTCTCTCTCTCTCTCTCTCTCTCTCTCTCTCTCTCTCTCTCTCTCTCTCTCTCTCTCTCTCTCTCTCTCTCTCTCTCTCTCTCTCTCTCTCTCTCTCTCTCTCTCTCTCTCTCTCTCTCTCTCTCTCTCTCTCTCGCTCACTCACTCGGGATGTGCAGACACTATAAACATAGCTGGGTGTTCCACTCCGTGATCGCTCTAAATCACTAGCAGTTGTGTCCACGACTCGTGGGAGAATTCTAGCTTCTTGTTTTGCAAGGCATTATTGTTAATTTCAATGTCCCGGAAACAACACGAAAGCCGACTGATTACTGGTTTTGCGTTCTAGTAAACTCCTCTGAATTTTTGTTCAAGCAAAATTAATCAGCATTGCTTTGATGTTTTCTTCCTGTCTATATATTTTAAATGCTAGTAAATATTGTAGTTGTTCCTGCAAATATTAATGCTGTCCATACACGACGGCGCCTACCCACCTCTTCTGTCTGCCTCTTTCACGCCCGCTTCTCATGGACTCCTGCACGCCCTGTCTCACGGTCTGACCAAACCACTGCAGCTGCGTCTTCTCGCCATAGACGTTCGTAGTGCATGTGTAGGTTACTGACTTTTAGGATGCTGGCATTGTCTGTATGTGAAATTCGAAAAGCATGGCGATAGCGTATTTGCAACATCTACAGTCTGTCTTAACTTCAGCAGTGAGGATTCATGTGTTGAAATTATACAGGGATGTTGGTATTTCCCACAGCTAGCATGATCTTTTTATAGTTAGTCAAGAACTGCACGATTGCATTGCGTATAGAAACATGCTAGCCCCCTTGGAAAAGACAAATATAACAGTGAATTACTACTGGTTAGCAATATATATTTGAAGACTCTGAGAAACTATCTTACACACACGCATGCATGCCCGCACGCGCGCACACACATTACCAATGCCAATTATAAAAATCGTCACGGCATTGTTAAGAAACACATCTATTAAGCTCTAAAAGCCGCCTGGCTGACGTTTCTGAATCGGACACATCATGAATTACGTAAAAGCACATCGTTGGTTGCGCATGAGCCGCCATTAACGGATTGTTTGCCTAAGATCAACCGGGTCGTAACGACCACAAAAAAACAACTGTCCACATTTGCACGCATGCACGCACACAGTCGCAAACACTGCATGATCACACACGCATGGGTGCGCGGGCTGTAAATAAAAGTTTCGTGCACGGGGAAATCAATTGCGCGCGGGCTCTCCTTCTACATTTAATTAACGCCTAAATATTTGATGACTTGAAAGGTAACAAACCGACGTCATCCATCTGCCTCGCTCCACCTTTGTGCAAGAGAAGTATCGATATCGGGTCGATGGTAGCCGTCTTCAGCTTGTCGTTGTCTTCGGAACGCACATTTTAGTTCATCTTCTTTGCATCTACCAGTATCAAAGATTACATAACCTTAATAGGACTAAGCTTTAGACTTTTGGATACAGCTAAATACGCCACGAAACAGCGACGAAGGATATTGTCATGAATCTACGATGCGCTGCCGAGTGTGCTGCCAACGAGGTATGATTCATGCAGTTTACAGTGCGTCGTCGCATTTAGTGTGTATAAAATCATACAATGTGATTGTTTCGTTATGTTTAATAAATAGTTATTTAAACTGTAAACAGATCCGCATTAGATGTTTGCATTTAACAAATTACAGAAAAGTAATGCAATTATCCACTGTCTGAAAATGTGTTCATACATGCTATATTTTGTTGAAATCCATATTTTTTTATTCTGTATAGTAATCAGTATACATTCGTATCGTGTTTTATTAGTTACCGGCCTATTATGATTACATTCGGATCGAATTCCTCCATCTCTCACGCTACTGCAAATACACATATCAATGCAATCCGTTGAGTTTAGTTGGAAACGATGTCTATCTACCATCAACAGTATCTGATATTTGACCACAATAAATGTGTCATTCGAAATAATATATTTGTGACAAAATATATGCACATAGGTAGAGGGCTGCCGTATCTCGAATTTTATACTTGAAGCAAATGGTCTTAAAAGAAGATACGGCTGTATTCAGTCCGAATATTCCAGAACTGCGCATTGCGTACGGGAAATCCGTACGATATATATGTGGTACAAAATAGTTTAATAAATAAACTGTCGGAAATGTATGCCGTTGTTGTGCCCTGTTCGTTTAAGCTTTGTTTAAATAAATATGAGTCGAACGTTGTAGCATTACCGGCAACAAAGATATGTATAAGAAAATACTAAATCCTCACAAATTAGATTTGTACTAAGGGTGCGTATAAATCATAATGTTACGTTAAACATTTCAGGGCCGAAAAGTGTAATAATAATAATGCAAATATACATTAATGTTAATCGCGTAGCATAACTAAACATGTTTGCCAGGTTTCATTGACGACCCATACTTAATTGTTTGCTGCATCGGTTGCTGATTGTTACTTTGCATGATTCGACACACCGATTCATCAACGTCGTAAATGGTTCGTTAGTCACGTTGTAAATGTTGCCAAAGGTCTTACTCGAAGGGCGTGTAGTTTGTTTTAATCTTGCCACGAAAGTGTGGCAGTTAGTTGCTTGGCGGTGCAAGTCATTAAAAACGCACGTAGACATATATATGTCGACCGATTTTTTATGAACATACAATTGAATTTCAAACAACCAGACTAAAATTCCAGTTTACTCATATGTCCATCATATGAATTCGTGACCAACTGTGTAGGTACACACACGCGCATGCGCACAATATAAACACATTCATTTATTTTTAAACTTTGAGGATGTTATAGTCATTGGAAACATAAATTTTAGAATACATTACATACCAATAAAACGGAGGTGTTGGAATTGTAGAAACATTCCTACGTAGTATATCCGAACAGTTTGATATACTTAAAAATCTAAAATATACTATAACGATAGCATTTAAAAATAGGAAATATAAGCAACAACTGTTGAAAATTGTCAAAAAACTGAGCGCCAGACCTATTATGTTTTGCGTTTAAATAGCAATAAGTTTTCGAAAAACGGTCTCATCTCGATAATGATTACAACACAATAACAGT
>OZ023211.1:52965417-53234280 GCA_963995525.1 Escarpia spicata | reverse complement strand
ATTAAACTAGAACTAGTACAAAAAACATAAATACTTGTTAATTTGGCATTCAATCCTGTTGGTAGTAAATGAAGACGTTTTGGTTTAGTTGTATTTTGCATGGATTTTAATGCAATACCTGAATCCTAAAGTTCAGTCAACACGTGACAATTGACCTGTTAACTTTAGTACTAAAACTGTTCTGGTTACTTTTTAGAGCTCACTTCCACCGTAACAGTATTTTTAATGAGCAACTGCGCTAACTTTACTCGAATACGTATTCTCTCTCGTTCAGTTATTTAATTTGTTGTTAGGTGTCTATGAGATTGTTTTCTCCTGCCACTGACAATTGTGTCAGAGTTGCGACCTTGTACTTGAACCTGTAATTAAGAACAATATTTAAGTATTTCAACTTTTTTGGCTTTCTGAAATGAGCCGTACTGGGAAATGAAAATATTATCAAGTACAGTTCAAGTACAACCATGCATTTCAATATAAACTATTAGTGTTCTTCTGTTTTGGCCTGCGTGAAGCAAGACGTCGCAGGTAGCCTATGCTAATCTGAATATAGGATGACCGCTGCGTTTGCATATAAATGTGTCTACAACATGTGCGTGGTGATTTTGAACATAACCACACAGAACACACCCCTACTAGATAACATCCCGTAATGTGAAACGTGAAAAAATTCACACTGTGCAATACTGAATTGTATTTGTCGAAGTAGGTAAGATTTGATTCTACTGAAACTTGTGCAACGTAGTTAGCTTTCATTAGCTTGATATGATGCAGATGTTGGTTTATTTCTCTTTTTTTAAACTGTACTCAAGACACTTCACAAAGCTTGGATTAAGACATACTCATTTGTGGTCCATCGGCTGGATTTCACAGATACAAACTGCGTTTAAATTAACACGATTAAAATGTTTCCTTTTGTACAATAAAACACTGTTACCATTGTCGTGTGATTGTGTTCTGTTTTCGTAGCTGTTGCAGCAGAACTTTACACATTTTTCGATTTTGTTATGTGCCAGTTTGTCCATAGGGATTTTGTCAGTAATAACCAGTCCTGTGTAATGTTGTCCTGTATGATTATACAATGACACCGGTGGTGATGGTGGAGTAGTGTCCGATTATAAAAAAATGTCAAACTCCAAGAAAGATCAGAGAGCGAACGGGAAAAAAACTAGTAATGATTCGACGTCTGTATAATTGTTTATTATGAAAATATTGCACGGTGCGTTGACGGTACGACAATATTAGCTGTCACATAACTGTATATAGGAGCCACAAGTAACCGGCAGCTGACAGTCGAGTGACGTCCACATATACATCATGTGTTATTTCCGTTATATGAAGGCAAATTAAATAGTTAACCTTTGAATGGGGTATATAGACACTACTTATCTTTGTAAACATTTAGTTCTCGAAAAACGAGTTGTCAGTTGGCCATAATCGTGAGGGATAGCGTACGCCCTTTTGACAAAGACTACGTAGCTTACTTCGCAATGTTTGTAGATTTGTTATGAGTGTTGTACTGTTGTTCCAAGCTATGTAGACCACCCCCTGAACAGTTGGAAACGGTTTACGTAACTTGAAAAAATAGCGATTTGATAATTTGCAGAAACGGTTATAGGTCTAGTAGGGTGATAATAAAAAACAAATAATAGTATCACGGGTCCTTCGTAGGATCGTAAATGTCAGCCAGCCCAAACTGCGGATGGATAATTATTGCCGAGTTTTATCCAGAATATCGGGCAATATCCTTCCAAATTAATGCACATCTGACTCACTTTTAGATCACATGTTTTAGCATATGTTTTGAACGTCTTGTATATGTAGTATCATGGCCAGCTGATGTATGGCAATGACTAAGATGTACATAATACAGTTTTACATAATACATTTCTAAAATCACTGAACTTGACGTGTACTTAAGTACATATATTATGCTATTGACTCCAACCATACATTAGCTTGAGTCGGCAGGAAATATACATTTCGCCATCATCTGAAGCCATAGAACTTGTTATCATTGCTAATCCTAATGGGCTCCTTAACTTATGGTGAATTGAACGTACGGTCTTATCTCCCGGACTTTGCAGTTGTATAGTATTGCATTGCATTGTATTGCACTGCATTGTATTGTATTGTATTGCATTGCATTGCATTGTATTGCATTGTATTGCATTGTATTGCACTGCATTGCATTGCATTGTATTGTATTGCATTGTATTGCATTGCATTGTATTTTATTGCATTGCATTGTATTGTATTGTATTGCATTGCATTGTATTGTATTGTATTGTATTGCATTGCATTGCATTGCATTGTATTGCATTGTATTGCACTGCATTGCATTGCATTGCATTGTATTGTATTGCATTGTATTGCACTGCATTGCATTGCATTGTATTGCACTGCATTGCATTGTATTGTATTGCACTGCATTGCATTGTATTGTATTGTATTGCATTGCATTGTATTGTATTGTATTGTATTGCATTGCATTGTATTGTATTGCATTGCATTGTATTGTATTGTATTGTATTGCATTGTATTGTATTGTATTATATTAATGGTGTCGTCATCTTCGCAATTGTATTCATTCTCTCATGGCAAAATCGCGATTTCTACACAGTCGCCTGAGAGTGTCGCCATTTGATCCCGCCAACGCACGTTCTCGAGAAAATCATGTCGCCGCCACCTGCCTACGAGATGGTGGAACTGCCATTCGCAGCGCCGTCTGAACCGGAATTGGAAAGCAGCATACCGGATGTTGCTCGCGTCCCGATGCCGGTTGAAGCCGTCATCCAATACACGCCGTCGCCTGCGCCGCCGCTTTACTTCGATATCATCCGCGACGAACCAGACGAATCGTCGACTACGCTGCACGGCAGTAGTAACCATCTAGGTGAGCACTGCCGTCGTCTAGACGCACCTCCCAGTGTGAGCTCATCGATGTGAATTTTTACTGTTTTATTTTCATAATTATTTAAATCGTCTCTGTGTGCTTAGCATTATCATACGAGGCGTTCCAGAGGAATTTCGTAGAAGAGATCTGGCATTACTGGATCATATTGTAAACTTTTTAAATATTTTTGAAGAACCTTGTCTGGTGTTTTTGCTCAACTGCTTCTAGTACAATGCTCATTTTTATATCTTCTTTGTACTATAATTAGATCAGCTAAACCAGGTCTATCGTATGATTTTTAGGAATTACTTAAATGCGATATTGATTATAGAAAAACATCTATGTCAATCGACACAAGTAACTTAGCAGAAATGAAGGAAATAAAGGAATTGTATACTTCATGGAAGTCCCGGGATAGCGTTCGCCACGTGTGCTGTGTACTTTGTGTATATGTGTCATACGTTGTTCTCTTACGTTACTAGGAATCCCAGCACGCAGCTCCCAATCCCTGCATGCCCCACGACCTCTACAGCCGCCCCATAGAAACCCGTCCCAGCCACAGGGTAAGCATGTGACGTACACCCTTCGGTGGGGCACTTATCCTGCATTGGGTATCACGTACAAGAGGTAGTGATTTGTAGATTATCAAGATTAATATAATTGTTTACATGTACCGTATATCTTTTTGGGTTGCTACCCCACTATATGGCGCTCTCATTAAAATATTTGCAATTTTAAGACATTGATAATAATATATTATTTATTTCACTTAGTTAGCGTTGTGCAACACGTGCATCACGTGCATCACGTGATATTATGCTAATGTTACCAAGGTTGTGTATAATTGGTATATATCATTGTAGGTGTTTCCTTAATTAGTTGAATTAGTCACAGAAGAACCAATTATTTAATTTATTATGTTAACCCCGCGCACGTTCTCGTCTTCTTGTGATATTACGTAAATTGTTGACTGAAGATAACCATTCAGAAACGGCGAACACACACACACACACGCACTCGCAACACACACACACGTGCGCGACACACACACACACACACCCACACACACACACACACACCCACACACTCACACACACGCAAGCGCGCACGCTCACTCACTCTCTCACTCTCTCACGCTCTCTCTCTCACTCTCTCTCTCTCTCTCTCTCTCTCTCTCTCTCTCTCTCTCTCTCTCTCTCTCTCTCTTCTCTCTCTCTCTCTCTCTCTCTCTCTCCTCTCTCTCTCTCTCTCTCTCTCTCTCTCTCTCTCTCTCTCTCTCTCTCTCTCTCTCTCTCTCTCTCTCTCTCTCTCTCTCTCTCTCTCTCTCTCTCTCTCTCTCTCTCTCTCTCTCTCTCTCTCTCTCTCTCTCTCTCTCTCTCTCTCTCTCTCTCTCTCTCTCTCTCTCTCTCTCTCTCTCTCTCTCTCTCTCTCTCTCTCTCTCTCTCTCTCTCTCTCTCTCTCTCTCTCTCTCTCTCTCTCTCAACTTCATTGTTCATATAACAACGTCTATCAAATGATGGCAAATGCGTTGTGTTTAGTCTGGCATACCCAGTCGACGACAGTCTTGGTCAACCAGCCGATGCCCGTCGAGAGACCCGGTCAGTTCGACTGCTGTCCAGCAGCGAGCCGACGGACACGGTTTGTTTCAACTGTGGCCAGGTGGTCGTCACCTACCTGTACCATGAGAGCGGCAGCTGTACCTACGTGTCGTGCATCTTCCTCGCAGTCATCGGGTGAGTCACGTGGGGTGATGCGGAATAACGCCGCGTACACTCGACTATCGGAGACGTTCTCAGTAGATTATGTCGTTTGACATTGGACGGCCGCGTGTGCACGTCCCGTAAGGAGTTCATTGTTTCAGGGGTCATGTCCTAGTTAGACTTCCCGAAAGAAAAATGCAGTGTATTTTGAGAAATGATTTGTTTTACAAAATTCATATGCTGTGACATAAGTGCATTTGAGTAAGGAGATTTTCATGTGTGATTGTAGAAGGTGTTGACTGTAAAACGGTTGATTTCTAGATGATTTGAATAAGCGGAAGGATATTTGGCAGCAATTTGCCTGTGTGACCTGTTTGCGGAGTAATTCTTGCCGGCATTTGTAAATATTGACGGGTGTCACACATACAGGCATTTTACGAGAGCTGGAAGTATGCAATGTTTGTTAAAATCTATCAGCATGTCAATGAGATGATGATAACAGCAGGTGAGAAGTTTAAGACATTTTATAGGTCACGTTTTCTTATAATCAGACAAAACGTTAACATGGTCGCCTATGGGAAAACCAACAGTGTGCTGACCCCTTCAGTGTGTTTAGGTTGTTATATGGGGGCGCTGCAAACTGCCGGTTAGAGCATCGAACTCGCATTTTAGAAATTCCGGGTTTGAATCCTTGGACAAATTCGTTCGCTAGGGAGTGGAGTATAAAGCGCTCTGTGCAGTCCAACGGTTTGAATGCTGCGCTATGAAAGAGCTTAAGAACTTATATTTACGTAGTTTGGCACGCACGCATAACGAGTAAGTACGTATGCGCGCGTGTGAGGTACACGAAGACACATGCACAGGAACGTACATACAGTATAAGTAAATGGATACACACACACACGTTAAAAATATATATATATATACACACACGCACGCACGCACGTACGAATGAACACGCGCGCACACAAACAAATGTACGCACGCACGCGCGCACACGTGTATATTTGTTTGTTTGTGTGCGTGCATGTTCATGCGTGCTTGCGTGGGTGGGTGTATATATTTTGCCCCGTTAACGGAGCTCTTGTTTAACTGACACTGTAAATCTTCACCTCGCGGTAGCAAAAGTGCTGCGTAACGCAGTAATTAACTCGTTGTAACGGTAAACTGCTTTGTAGTTGTCACGCATCGCTGTAGCAACACACTTCTTCGTGCACGGTTACGGCCACTTGAGATCCTGTTTATACATAAAGAAAGTTGACATTAGTACGTTTACTAGTTCGTGGAATCAATTATGTTTCCATGTGTTATGTGATCAACATTGTGTTGGGCAGTTTTAATAATTAACAAGGACGTGGTCAATTCGATTTCTTCTGAGAGTCTATTCCGAGGCCACGCTATTCAGTTGGCTTCAACTCACTTCACCTTGTCTCTCGGGATCCAAAGGTAGATTGTGTGGTTAACCTATAGATCGATACACTTCCTGGGTCTATTGCATTCTATGAGAATAAAAGAGACGAGAGAAAATAGAGGAGAGGTGGAGATGATTGGAAGGGAGATGATTGGAGGGAGAGGTGTAGAGAGGTGACGGAGAGAGGGGGAGATGATGGGAGGGGAAGATGTAGAGAGGTGATGGGGAGAAGGGGAGATGATGGGAGGGAGATATGTAGAGAGGTGATGGAGAGAAGGGGAGATGATGGGAGGGAGAGATGTAGAGAGGTGATGGAGAGAAGGGGGATGATTGGAGGGAGATATGTAGAGAGGTGATGGAGAGAAGGGAAGATGATGGGAGGGAGAGATGTAGAGAGGGAGAAACGGAGACGGAAGAAAGGGTCAGGAATTGAGAGGGACAAGGGTAAGCAGGGAGACGGAGTAACAGGAAGATGGAGCACTGCAGTGAAGAGGGAGAGAAGAGAAGAATGATACACATATACACACGTATACACGCACACACGTACACGCACGTACTAACTAATTTACTTACATGTATGTGAAGGGTGTGTGCGCGCGTACGTGCGTTTGTGATTACGTGTGTGTACGTGAGTGCGGGTGTATGCATGTATGTCTACAGACACACTGGTGATTTCAATAATTTCCGAACGACTATTGTCCTTAGTAATTTTGTTTCTGGTTTCTACCTCTTGCTTCGTTGTTGTCGTCACAGTCTAAGAAACATCTTCGTGAATATGTCACCAGCAGATACTCTTCTTGTTACAGATGTGACTGCGGATGCTGTCTGCTTCCATTCTTTATGGATTGGTTCAAAGACGCCGTCCACAAATGCCCCAAATGTCACGTGATTCTTGGCAAACACAAGAAACTGTAACAGCTGAGATATCGTCACTAGCTGTGATTTGGAATGCAGTGATAATATCGTACGACGTAATGCGGACGACAAATGCCATTTTTGAAATGGTTGAAGACCAACGTGCAATTTACCTGAGTGGATTGCAATGTCGTCAGCTAAATATCGATTTTATTGGCTCAGGAAGAATGTGCAATTTCACGGAATGATTTGCAAATTCGGCGACAAAAAGCAGAATCCATTGATTCAAGACGAACATGCAATTGGTCTGAGTGAACATTGCAGTGACGACGTCAATATGCCAATTTGATTACGGTATGACGAGCAAATATTGTACATGGGTGACTTGCACTATCGTCAACAAATTGCCAATTTTATTGGTCCGGGACGAATATGGAATTTACCTGACTTTACCTGAGTATATCGCAATGTCGACAAAATGCAGATTTTATTGTTTCACGAAGAATATGCGATTCAATGTTATTCGCAATGCCGACGGCAAACCAAACTGCAGATTTATTTATGTTGAACGTAAGTGCAATTTACTTGAGTGATTAGTTCAGAGAACTGGAACTGAAAACGTATTTTTCGATGCTTAGTAGAAGGTAGCTGTCACTCGAGTAGTTTGGTTCCATGAGCAGTGGTCGCAGTCGTTTTTGCAGGAGAAGTTGTAGAAACAATAACGCTCTTTATTGGATAGACCTACAGTATTTTGACGACCTCTCGGCCGACGAACATGTTGTTCTATCCACGTTATTATAACGGAATAATCATGTTGTGTTTACACCAAAGAACATTATAGGTATGCAAGCTCGTTCTTGTTTTCGTGATGACGTGTTACTGTCAAACCCACGTGACATATTTATGATGTCATCGCCGCGCGTGGTCACGAAGTATATGCTCACCAATCAGTAGATGGGTGTAGATGCTTACGTTTACATGCATACCTTCGGCACATGTATATTTTTTCATAGGCGTACAAGGATGCGCCTATCCTAAGATAGATTTTCCGCTGGAATATCGTATACTTGTCCAATCTTATAAGAACATTCCCTTTGTGGACAGAAGTTTAGTAACCTTATGCTAAAAGACATTTCAAGAACCATTCATGTAAATAATTATAAACATAATGAAGAAAATTGTTATAAATTGTGAATTATACTTTAAAAACCATGGTGGGTTTAGAAGGTTTAAAACACTTGCCGAATTCAAATTCATTTCGGTTGTCAAGTAATGCTTCTTACCTTGACAGACAATAGGTCTAGTTCTGGCTTGGGGATAGTGTTACCAGGTGTTACGTAACAAGTGCACGTGTCAACTGAAACACCAGAATTATTTCAACTTACAAGAAGAGCGCCTGATCTTATAATAAAACTGGGTACGTTTATCCGAGAATGAGGGAATATATATATATATATATATATATATATATATATATATATATATATATAATGATATACAGTCATTTGCAAAAGTTTAAGACCAGGCACGATTTTTAAGCATTTTATGATATGGCATCAGATTGCATCAGATAATGTCTGGATTGCACCATCCTATTTGGGCCTTGAAGCAATACGCCTAATCAGTACTTCCATGTAATTTGTTTGCTGCTGTCAGTATCGATTAGGTGTTTTTCAGTTTTGTCTTCATCCCTGAAATGGGCAAAAATCGTCTTTGACAGAGGTTCTAAGGGCACAAATAGTGACTCTACATGGAGAAGGATATACGGAAAGAGACATTAGTGCTAAATTACGTTATTCCAAGACAGCCGTGCACAACGCCATCGTCAAATTCAATACTGATGGCACTTTTCGTGACAGTAAAAGGAGTGGTCGTCCACGGAAAACTACGCTCAGGGATGACCACGCAATGAGACGCATCGTGATGTGCTCGCCAATGAGCTCATGCAAGAAAATTCGGGCTGCTTTACGCTTAAAAGGTACGGAAATAAGTCTCAGTACTGTTTCGAGATGTCTCAGCAAGGAATTTGGGCTCAAGTCCCGCAAGCCGGCCCGGAAGCCACGCCTGACACCTGTGATGAAAAAAAAGAGACTGGACTTTGCCAGACGACATCGCCACTGGACTCTCGCGCAGTGGAAGAAAGTGTTGTTCTCAGATGAATCGACCATGCAACAGTTTATACCTCGTAAGAGGCACGTTAGGCGGCCAGTAGGTAAGCGATTTGATGAGAAATATACAGCAGCCACAATGAAACACCAGCCAAGTCAGATGATTTGGGGTGCCATGTCATGTTTTGGCCCTTCTGGTCTGTATTTTATTCCACCTAACACCACTATGAATGGACCTAAGTACGTGGAGTTGCTGAAGGAGAAGCTGAAACTGCATATGGACATCCACAAATGTACGATTTCCATGCAAGATGGCGCTCCTTGTCACCGATCCAAGGTAGCCATTGATTTCTTCAAGAAGAACAAAATCTCCGTGCTGGAATGGCCTGGGAACAGCCCCGATCTAAAATGCCATTGAGAACCTGTGGACTATAATGAAGGATAAGGTGGCAGACAAACAACCATCAAGCGCTCAAAACTTGAAACAAGCTATCAAGGACGTTTGGGTCACCGAAATCACCCAGGAGTACTGCGAATCTCTGGTTTCTAGCATGCCACATCGCATCCAGGCGGTCATTTACAGCAAAGGAGGCCACACTAAATACTGAAAAGTAGAGACACTGACACTTTTGGACGACATAAAGTTTCATATTATGTTATACTACGTTTATTTGGCGAAATGAACTGATATAATGTTATGTGAAGGCAAAAAATCATAGTTTCTTCAAAAAATCGTGCCTGGTCTTAAACTTTTGCAAATGACTGTATATATGGCAATGCTTTTACACCCACTTGCGACGGCGCAGCAATCACGACAGTGCTGCCATACAAATACAACTCCGATCGTTGCAAGTTCGATATTTGTGGACTAACTACTAACAGTAACTTGAATGCGAATGAGCGAGGAAACACATCTAGAAAGGAACGTATTTATGACACTGTTTGGGTTTGATTAAAACCGTAGTATTAAATATATACATTATATATACGATTACTGTCAATGATTGATGCGATAATGAAGTGGCTAAAGTCACAGCATTGGTCCCTTAACACAAATTCTACACAAATATATAGAATTGTATAGATTTAATCGATAGAATGTTGTGACAACTTCAGTTTCTACAAAATTCTGTAGAAAATTCAATAGTATTCTGGAAATTTTTACCGTGGCTAAAGGTTGCGACATTCTTGAGAATGTTGGCTTGACACTCTGAACTGACCGTTGGATAACCACCATCTGAGGTCCCATAACTGCTGTCCACGCTACGTCACCAGATATCCCATAACTCTTGTCCACGCTACGTCTCCAGTGGTTCCAAAATTCCTGTCCACGCTATGCAACCAGAGGTCCCATAACTGCTGTCCACGCTATGCAACCAGAGGTCCAATAACTGCTGTCCTGCAAAGTCTGTCAAGTTCACGAACCGTTATTCTGAATTCAGATGCGAGCAGTGTTGCACAACTTTGGCGTGGTTTCTGTGGTCTTCTGATACTAGAAAATGCTGTTTCTCAAGTACGTTACATTTATTATCTATACTGCTATAGCAAATCATTACTTATAAAGTAGGTAGTAGGTACTACAATGTTTGTAAGAACAGGTGCTCCGGCCTGCGCTTGCAATCTTGCAGGAACTGCACCATCCAAACCCAAAAGACAGACGGCAGCGCTAGCTTTGATTCGGCGAGCACGAAATGCTGACCTCTTGTGTATTGTACAGTATCTGCTCGCAAGGAGCTAGACCATTGACCACGGGTTTTAAAAATGTGTTTCCTCGTAGGCCTACCACCGATTTATAAAATGATTGGCTGGGTGCCGCATCCTAAGGACAACACATGTTGAATTATATACTCTAAAAAGCCTTAGTAATATGTTAGAACTATTTATTTGATTTTATACTGTTATGTTTTAGTTATTAATTTATGCATTATAATTTATTTGTTATGTTATATGGTACTGTGTTTATTTTAAGTCAACGTCTTACTACCATATTCCAATTATTTTATTTCCTTTTACTTTATTTATTTATTAATATTTTATTACTGTTGTATGGCACCATTTTTAGTTTAAATGACTGTCTTGGAACAAATATTTTAGTTTAATGATCATTACGTATGATGTATTGTAAAGCGCCATGAACAATTATGGATCTGGCGCTATAACAAATTTAATATATTATTATTATTACGCGTCATGAGAAAGATGTCAGACTCCAGGGTGTGGGAGGTTTCATTAGAATCTTCCACATTTAAGCCACATTCTGAGTAAACTGCTGACGTTAAAATGTTGATTGTAGTTGCAAATGATTAGTTTGTGTTTACCGCTTTAGGTGCGTGGCACCAAAACGTTGTCGTTTGTTTCCCTTTAAAAGTTTGCTTCATTTTAGCAAGAAGTAAACAAACTACCGAAGATATTTCTACAAATGAGGTATAATTTTAAAGCTTATAATCTGTGCAATCGAAAACGATACCACTCTATCTCACAACGTTGCTACTTAAACGCATTAACTACTCGGCTGCAGCAGGTCACAATAGTCGGGCATAAGAATAACGTTTCATACTGGGGAATGCCTAAGCCCTTACTCAACGAGATCAACGTTCAGCATAACCGAGGATCCACGGTTCCGGGACTCCGGGGTCCGTGAATCTTCTGCCGGGCTCGCAACAGTCACAAGTGACTGGCCCAGTCGGCTAACGTGGTTTTTGATATATCTGTCGATCTGTCCATAATGGCGGACAACAGACTGGATTACATGAAGCGCAATAAAAGTGGAAGGAGGTGTTCGAGAAGCGCGGTCTGGAGATTAGAATTGACAGCAAAGACATTGTGTGTTTGGACACAAGATAGAACGATTAAACATCACGTCGGATGAGAAGGAGATATAAAGCATGCGAATGGCTTAGTGTGCATTGATAAGTAGTTACTGCAAGATGAGTTGGTATTATGTGTATTCAGGGACGGATCCAGAGATGCTAGTCTGGGGGGGGGGACCAATTAGATCAACTGTATTCGGTAGGGGGTGTGCGTGTATAAATGTTGACGATATTTATCCCGCAATGCCTTGTGTTTATACGCATTTTTTTCAGAACGTGGTGAATATTCGGGAACTGAGGCTCTCCAAAAACCTCCAATTGTACCCCCGGGGATCCCCAAAAACCTAGTCTCGCTTAACCGACCTTTGTCTGGCTGCGTGACTTCGCCAGGAAGATAGTCTGGCTCAGAATCGCGTTTTGGCTGCCCACTTGTTGACAGACATGAGAGCTGCCACCTAGTGAATATGCATGTGATTAAAAGGCACTAAACTACGAACAAAATTAATGTCGGTTTATTTTGTGTGTGACATGTTTCAATATAAGTTTACTGTTGCATAGTTGTTATAGTATTATCAGATAAAAGTGTATCCTTATTTAATTTGTTATTTCATAGTTGGCCTGAGAGCTAATCATAGACGATAACCCAAATCTGGGTTAAAGCCCCTTACCGGTAACATTGGCAGGACCTTAATAATCCAGGCCCTAGTGAGGGGCCCATGCTGCCACCTCACGGCACCTGGATAATCGAGGCTACCAAAAACCTAACCGAACCCTCCTTGATCCTCCCAAAAAGACCTACCGTAAATCCATGTCCATGTTCGCGTCAATATACTCGAACAAGTAGCGAGGCCACATTGTATAGTTATAATATATAGTTATTGTAATAATACTTGTATAATGTATGTTAAACATTCAAACATGTAGCCATAGACGGATTGGGGGGGCCTGGGGGCACATGCCTCCCCTAGACCTTTGGAATTTGGCGTGCCTCCAGACCTTTTTGAGTGGGCCCCCGTTATCTTGCCCCCTAGATCTTTGGAATGTGTCCCCGTTTAGGTTACAATAAGCTAAAGTTAAGGTTAAAATGTTCAACAGTACCCCCCCCCCCCATCTTCACAGATGTCATGAATAATAATAATACTAACATAACTTCTTTTGCGCCAAAATCCTCGGAAACCAAGCTCAGAGGCGCATCAATACAAAAGGGTTTGTTAATCTCAGAATCGATAAACCTTATTAAAGTCGCCAACAGATGGATTGATATGCCAGCTAAGATGGATACGCAAGGTTATAAAGGTAGGTAAGTTTTTAAATGACGGCCAAATTGTATCATATTTTCAGCTGATCTAACGATCTAACACTAAGAGGGAGCATATCCCAGATAGTTGGTGCAGCAACAGAACATGTCCTAGTTCCAATATTAGTATTGACTCTAGGAACAAAAAGTTAATCAAAACTAGATGATTGAAGCTGGATATTTTTTTTTTTTTTTTACGCCGCTGCGCCGCCATATCTTCAGCTCTTATTCACCTTCTCCACGGCTGGCTATATAGACTGTTATGTCTTGCTGCTGGAAAAATGTCGCCGTCGCGTCGGCGTAACTTCACCTTATTGTAACCTGAACGGGGGCACGGGCGCACAATTCCTAGGGTCTATGGAGGCACGGTCACGCGAGCCCATTCAAAAAGGTCTACGGGCACGCAAACTTACAAGAGTCTAGGGGGCACGTGCCCTATGCCCCCCTGGATCAGCCTATGGAGCTGATCTCAATAGTTCTCACAAAATCAGAACAACGTTAGACCTTCTTCTTCTTCGCTGACTTTTCCCGTCATCTGGGGTTGTCTGTATTGCTGGTAATTTTCTTTCTCCACGTCGCCCTGTCCATCACCGCATCTGCACTCAGACCCACGATTTCCATGTCCCTTCTGCATGTGTCTTTCCATCTGGTCTTCGGTCGTCCTCTCCTTCTTCTTCCTGGTATCTCTGCATTTAGCACTCTTCTCACTATGTGCTCCTCTTCCCTTCTCTGTTATTTTTTTGGATGCTTGTGTCACTCTCGTTGTTCCTCTAATATATTCGTTTCGGATCTTATCTTTATTTGTTACTCCACACATCCACCTCAGCATCCTCATCTCATTCATCTCTATCCTTGCTTCTTGTCCTTTCGTCGTTGCCCAGGTCTCAGTCCCGTACAGCATTGCTGGCCTGACTACTGTTTTGTAGATCTTCCCCTTCACCTTCACTGGCATCCTCCTGTCGCACAACACTCCACTGCATTTCTTCCAATTTCTCCAAGCTGCACTCACTCTCTGTTTGATCTCCGTTTCCATGCCTCCTATCTCTTCCACGACTGACCCTAGATATTTGAAGTGTATCACTTTTTTCCAGCTCGTCTCCCAGTATCTTTACAGTTGGTCTGTTCTTCTCCTCATTCCGTTCGAACATGAAGTCCATGAATTGGGTTTTCGGTCGACTAACTATCATTCCTCTTTCTTCCTGTGCCTTCCTCTGCGTCTCCAGGTACTCTGTCATGTCTACCTCCTTTCCTCCACACAGCACAATGTCATCTGCGAACATCATTGATTCTGGTGCATCTTTTCTCACCTTCTCCGTCAAGACGTCCATCAATATGAGGAACAGGCAGGGACTCAATGCAGATCCTTGGTGCAACCCAACCTCTACGCCAAAGTTGCTGCTTTCACCAGCCACACTGCGTACCTTTGTCTCACACCCCCGGTACATATCCTGTATCAGTCTGATGTACTTTTCCAGTACATTCCATTCTCTCGCACATCTCCATATCTCCTCCCTTGGTAGCCGATCATATGCTTTTTCCAGGTCTATAAATACCACTCTGATGTCCTTCTGTCCCTCCCTGTATTTTTCTATTGTTTGTTTTAGAATGAAAATCGCATCTGTGGTACTCCTGCCTGGCATAAACCCAAACTGTCTTTTATGTATGCCTGTGGATTCTCTCATCCTCTTGTCTATGACTCTCCCATATCTTAAAGGTGTGCGTCAGGAATTTGATCCCTCGGTAGTTCTTACACTCCTGAATGTCACCTTTTCCCTTGAGGATTGGAACCAGTATGCTCTCTCGCCAAGCCGATGGCATGTGTTCTGAAGTCATGACACAGTTCAATAGTCTGCCTAGTAGCTTTACAGCAAAGTTGTCTATACATTTCAAAGCTTCAGCTGGTATTTCATCTGCTCCTACAGTCTTCCCACTTTTCATCACTCTGAGTGCTTTCTCTGTTTCTTCGTCACTGATACTCCTTACCATTCGTTGATTCACATCCCTCTCATCGGTATCTACTCTCGGGTTTTCCTCGTTCATCAGCCAGTTAAAGTATTGGCCCCATCTCTCGTTGATGTCATCGATTTTCATCAATACTTCTCCCGTTGCACCTTTGACTGTACGTATCTGGCCTATGTCCTTTCCTGCACGGTCCCTAGCGGCTACTATTCTATATATGTCCTTCTGACCATCACTAGTTTCTAGGTTGTTGTACAATCTCTCTACTGCTTCTTCTCTCACTCATGCCATCACCTTCTTAGCCGTCGCTTTCGCTCTCTTGTACTCTGCCCTGTCTATCTCTGCTCCTGTTCGTTTCCATTTCTTCAGTCAGTCTTTCTTTTCCTTAACTGCATTCTCAGTGTCAACATTCCACCACCAGCTTTCTACTCCGGGCTTCTTCTTCCCCGTTGAGCTCCCACATACTTCCTCCCCACACTTCTTGATCTGTTCCGCAGTTTCTTCCCACCATTCTTCCACGTTCTCCGTTGTTACTTCATCTTTACCTGATAGTCTCTCCACTATATTTATCCAGAAGTTCTCTCTCACTTCTTCGTCCTTTAGCTTTCACCGTATGATCTGTTTCCTTCCCACTGTTCTCCGCTGTCTTGTTTTCCTCACCTCCAGTTCCGAAACTAGTACCATATGTTGCGTGGTGGTGGCCTCTGCGAGTAATACTTTACAGTTCTTTGATTCCTTAGCATGCTCTTTCCTCACCATGATGTAGTCAATTTGGGTTTCTCGTCCCCTGCTGTTATAGGTTACAAGGTGGTTCCTTCTCTAGACTGTATTCAGTATCCTCAGCTGGTATGTTGTAGCAAAATCTAGTATATTTATGCCTTCCTCGTTTGCGACCCCTATTCCGTGTCCTCCGTGTACGTCATTATATCCTGTGCGATCTCTTCCGACATGTCCACTTAGGTCTCCTGCCACCACCATTCTCTCGCAACTTGGTACAGCTTGCATCTCACCATCTATGTGGTCTCAGAATTCCTCCTTTTCCTCTTCTGTGCATCCAGTTTGTGGTGCTTAGCAACTGATAACATTCCACACTTTTCCTTCGATCTCTAGTTTCTCCCTCATCACTCTATCGCTCCACTGCTAGTACTTTACCTTTCAGTTCTTCACATAGTACAATTCCTACTCCATTCTTCGTCCCGTCTTCTCCATGGTAGTACAGTTTGTATATGGCACCGATCTCCCTTGCTTTGCTTCCTTTCATTTTATTTCCTGTACGCACAATACTTGCAGGTTCTTCTTTAGCATCAGTTGTACTACTTCTCAACTTCTTCCTGTCATGCTCCCAACATTCAGTATTGCGAGTTTAATCTTCCTCATTCGCCATCCTGTTTGGACAGTAGCCCTTGTCCGTTTATCGCTGAGCTTGGGTGGGGGTCTCGCGCGTCGCTTATATGGTACGCCCTAGCACGGGTATTCACTCTATTTAATCCAGCCATATTTCGGGGTTTGGCTTATGTTTTTTATAGCCGGATGCCCTTCCTGCCGCCAACCACAGTTATAAGCGGTGGGCCTAGCCTCTAGCACCAATGTACCATCAACCTGCTAGACAGCAGGTGGTTTGGGATCGGAGTTGTCCTTCTCCTAGGCCGATTACCTGCCAAAGTTAACGCGCTGGGCCTGACCGGATTTGTAATCAGAGTTATCCTTCTCCTAGACCGACTACCTGACGAGGTTAACGAGCTGGGTCTGCCCGGGTTTAAAATCAGAGTTGTCCTTCTCCTATTTTATCCGGTGCAACCCCTCATATTAAGGGTTTCCGGGGCCCCCATCCGCCACCCAGGGTAAGCGCCTCTACGCAGGCTACCCACTGCGCGAGGAACAACGTCAGACCTTGAATGGATTAATTGATGATCCGTTTTCTTGGTCATTATTAGTTAACATATTTACCTCTCAAGAAATTGTTTTTTTTCGACGTTTATTTCAATCGCATCGCGTTTTCATTCTGTTGACGAATACCGCACGATGTAGTTAAAACATTTTAGAGGTAAATATGTCTAATAACATTAGACCTGTTCATGCGTTTAGTATTGGCTCAGTATACTCATAGGTTGCCTTCGCTAGGTGGCACCACCGTAGCAAAATATCTTGTGTACGTGGTGAAAACTAGACTCCTCTCCCTGATACGTAATGCTTAATGTATTTGGTGACTTCGGGAGCTTATGCGATCACGCCTTCGATTGCCTTAGATGATGATAAAAATTTCCCTTCATAAATCTGTCGGTATTTGAAAGGTACTTCTCACTAGGTGGAGACTCCCGTGTTCAAAATAGAACTAGGATCGCCGTCTAGCAACCAGATCTGCAACTGTCAACATCTGTACGTATTTCCAATTTAATAAACGAACTGGGCATCCCCGTATCACGTTTTAAAAACAATTTAAAATCGAATTTAAAACCTATATCGGTGAAGAGCAAAGTTAATACTTTTGATTTAAGCAAACTCTAGTCACCGTCACATGGCGACACCATTTTCGCTCTAACAATCAACCGGCTTTTAGTAATCTCCCTTTTAAAAGCATTTTTAAATGTCACGGAAATGCAAGCATTTCTAAAAAAAAGCCTGGTTGCTTTCTATAGAATATGGGCAAACAGCCGGAAAGTTTTATTGTAATTTGTAACTAATCAATTATTAGCGACATTGTATATATATATATATATATGTATTATTGTAAGTATAAAATGTATTATATATATATAATATATATATAAAATACATTTTATACTTACAATGCACACTAATTATAAACTTAAACTTATATTGAAACAAGTCTTGACCTATTCATTTGAACGTCAGATTGACTTCCCGAGGAACCGTTCGACTATGTCCATGCTGCCATGTGTGTGAAAACTATTAAGTTATGTCATTAGAATTCTATTATTGTCACATTTATGTTGTGCTATAGACATAGGTAGACATTGAGCACTGCATAACATAGGCTGGGCCAACAACAGCAGAAAATAGCATTTCAACCATTATCAACACAGACAAGAAGCTGGTTTCCATCACTGTAGTCTGTAAAAGCAAAACATGGGCACAGCACAACATAATATTACTGCTCGTTTTACCACATTCATAGATATAAAATTACAAACAATAATAATTATAACAGACCAGATTTTAATGTCATAAAATACACATAAGAATAAAGTACAATAAATTAGAACAAAAACAGAACATATCCATCGTTATTTGGCTTCTGTAACAAATAAATGTACACTAAAAACGTCTTTGTGACAATTGTTTTGGGGGTCATTACAAAAGTAATCATGATTGTTTCCAAACCCAGAAACTGGTCGTTTGAACAAGCATTGCAATAATTGTGTTACTATACTAGGAGTAACTCCACTGTGTAAATAAAGCAATTAGTGTAGAGGTCAAAAAACAAAGTAACTAAATATTACACTTTGCCACACAAGCAGGTGTATCCGTGAATAACAAAATAATATAACCTTCCATTTCAAATGGTAGTCCGATTAATTACTGTCTCGATCCAGTCGTACTGCAAAAGCAACAAATACACTGTAAATTCAGTGAACATTATAGTTGTGTTAGTATCCTGGATAATTAAACTCACACAAATTTTTTTCACTAAACATAGATACATACCCAGGCCCCGGGGTGTACATCAAATAACAGAAATACATTAACAAACTGTGTCAGTCACTGCTCAGAATGATTCTTTATAAAAAATATTTTATAAATCAACTGAAAAACCAATAACCCAGTTGGCAATACACAATTTGTACACATTTCCAAATTCCAAGGCACTGCGGTTTCCCTCCGATATGAAAAACGTATTAGCAAAAACCGCCTACAGCAAAACATTAATGGTTATGGAAATGTGCCCGAAACAACACTATGGTAATTTAATTGTACAATCTGGCATTGTTTCGTCGTAAAATCATATTATCTAGTGTATGCTACAACTTGAAAATGTTCTGATTTTAAATTAATATTAACTTCACCAATAACTCTCAACATATCCGAATAACTCTCAACATATCCGATAAACGTTTAACTTGCTGTCACAAGATCACATAAATTATGTTCACATCTGCTTGCATTATAAACATGCTGTTCACCCTGAAATATTCCAATGAAGATTTAACAAGAATCTTGTTCAATCTTAATACTAATAGGAATGTTTAAACAAGTAATTGTCAAAGTTTGTTTTAAAATACGGTTCGTTCAATGACTTCAGTCACATATGGATAGCCAAGTTGCAGACATAGTTCTAGTTAACATGATTTTATGATAAAAACAACAGGTTTGTACTGTTAAAGTAAAGGTACCGCAGTATGCTCAAATCCCACTCCTAACCCTTTACGCTTCAAAACCCTGTTTAGCCTATTATTGAGAAAAAAACATGTCACATCCAAGAAGTATGTAACCAAACTGCAATTACTGTATATAAATATATGCACATTGTTAAAATATCAACAATATTAATTTAAACAGATGATCAAACTTTTTAACTGTTAAATTGCATGAACTGGTCTGCCTTTATCTAGTACACTGGTGTAACGTAGGCTATGTAATTGCTTACAAGACACATATTTAGTATCCAACTTAGGACAAAAACAAACTTAAGAGAATTAACAAAGAAACTGTTTGGCCTTACGTGTTAGTTTTGTAAACATACTCCGGTTGTTAATACCATCCATACAAATTTTTAAAATCAAATCTACAACAATGTATTAAAACATCATACATGTGATATTCCCAAGTACACAATTTCATCCAGCATCATGAAATGTAATTATTCAATTCAGCTTCCTTATATAGATCCCCTCAAAACTCCAATGGATTTCATGTAACAAATACACAGAAAATTAAATTAATCGATTACTATACAGAAAACACACACAAGACCTTGTATTTTGTGTGCAACACAAAATACAAGGTCTGTTACCTCACGCCATTTAGTGATACAGTCACACATGAGTCAGCCGTGTGGCATGAGAAATGTCCACTGGTGGAATGTATAAATCTATACAATCATATCCCTTCTACTTGGCCTGCTGATTCCGTCCCTCCCATCTTGTCGATCAAAACTGAATATGAACAAAGCCAGTTAAAACACTGGCAAAATGTACATCCGTCGTAGATTTTATTGGACTTCTGATGTCATCATTGTAAGGTACAAGCTTGTGAATCATCCCCTGTATGTCCAGCTGCCTTTGCAAAGCATATTGCTTGCATCCAGTTATGTTGCGTATTCTCGTCATCTGCATACATGTAGTACACTCGCTTACTGTCACTCGGTCGGATACGAAACGCATTGCTTTTCTCATCTATGTTCGTTTCAGCGATTTCAGATGCTACCAGTGGTATCTTCTTTGGTGTAATCTGAAATAATAAATAAAATGATATCATCAAAACGAGTAGTGCTCAGGTAACATGTCTTACTTTCCTGGTGGCATAGGCTCCATGTAGAAGGAAGAAGAAATGAAGTGTAGAGTGTTGTGGGGATCCAGAATGTCAGAATTCAACGTTAACACTGGATTGAGACAGGGGAATGTCCTGAGCCTATTGTTGTTCATTGCAGTGGTGGAACTGATTAGTAGAAAGACGTGAACAAGGCATTTTCTCCAGATGCTATTGTATGTAGATGATCTGGCGGTGGCAGTGGATGGGAAAGCAGACCTCCAAGAACAACTGACAGAGTGGAAGGATATGTTCAACAGGCATGGATTGAAAGTAAGTTCAGAGAAGACACAGAAGAAATTGGGAGGGACTGGGAGAGGAGAGAACGAGAGCGAAAGATAGAAGGGAGTGGAGATAGTTGGTGGAGAGAGAGAGCAGTAAAAGAACTGTGAAGGAGGCAGCAGAAAAATAAAACAGAAATCGGGGACCAGTATTGAGGCCAGCCTCACCCCGGACATCCATTAGAAGAAGAGAACAGAAGGAACCTAAGCTATAGAGTTTAAGGGGATGCAATGGTCGGAGCACTTTTTTTCTTATTAAACTTAGAGTTGAAATTTTCAGAGAGTGTGAGTCATGGTTAGAAATTGAGTGGGGATTTTTTTCAGAATTTGTTGGTGACTCATCTGAAAGGAATTGCTGTTGACAAATATCCATGCCTGGATTGCCATCTCTAGGCTGTAGCTACAACCTATACGTGGGCAGTGAAACCACAGGCTTATTGAATAAACAATAACATTTTACTACTCTTGACACACACACACACACACACACACACACACACACACACACACACACACACACACACACACACACACACACACACACCAAGTTTTGTGAACCTTGAATAGTGGGATTTAATTTGAATCAGAAAAAAGGCAGCTGTACTAGCTGATTCAACACAGCCCATTTTATGATAACTTGTGAATGGTGATGATGTTGGCCCATGGTTGTATAGGCTTCTCTTCATCTATCTCATTCCGGAAAGTTATTGCAGCACTTTTGTAAAATCTGGACACCCACTTCAATGTTGCTGTTAAATCTACATTCTTGTCTAACTTTAAAGCCTGGATGCATCAATTCAATCATTCAACATCATCCCAAGCATATTTATGCTGTAAGGCATAAGCATATTGCATCTTAGTGCATTTTGAGGCCCAAATAGCCCTCCCGTCTGTGCCAGTTTGCGCCGCTGTGATAGGCCAGAGCGTTACAGCACTGTAAGCTTGAAATGAGCAATAAACTGCGCATGTCAATACATACTGGAGTCTTGTAAGTCTCAAAAGGGCACTAACACACAAAATATTTTTATAACGTAAATATCATTGCACTCCAAATATCGTATAACTTGCCCTTGGCTTGGATGATGTGGCATGATAATGACGGAATTAACATACTGTAGGTATGTGACAATGGCGGCGCCGAGGGGCTAAAGCGCAGTCCACGAGAGCTGTGCCGCCATTAATGGCACCTCCTACATGGGTGTATCCATTGATCTGCTTCTATTGGCCAGTGGTACAGATTCCCACATTAATGAGGAGCTTATATGATAGGGAAAACATAATTCTTTAGTCTCATTTTCGAATTATTCCTATATTTGGTGTATTTAAGAAAATATGGGATTCGGACGATCGGGAGGTGTTCAAAACATTAAAATTTTACTTGAAAGCTAGTTTGATCACATTTATTAACTTGACGATCACGTTGTATATGTATTTATTAATGTATGTGTGAAGTTTAATGGAGATTCAGTATGCCCCAGGTAGTTTACTAGATGTCCCCAAAATAGTTTGCCAACCAGCATCTTGATTGAAATGAAGGAAAATTATTGTGTTTTCTGAAGAAATTATACACTTAAAACATTTATTTTCTTGTAGATGTATTCTAGCGCTTTTCAATATATTGAAATTAAATTTATATAAGTTCTAATTAACTTTGTAAGAATTGTTTAATGGATGAATGCAGATTTTGAACCATTAAATTACCGGCACTGATGGTCGTGACATTTAGAGGACCGATCATTGGCTCATAGATGCCATTTACAACAACAAATGCATATGGAGTGTTGTTTTCAATATTACTAATGTCGTTTTTCAAATGAATTAATTAAAATTGAGTAGGTATTATTAAAGTTTTAAAACGTTTTATATTATGTCCAACTTTTATGTCCCAAGGCCAAGTATTTAGATGTAAAGTAAGAGAAACTGGTATGTAGTCCAGCTATTAAAACATTGAATCAGTGGTATATATATATATTGAACCGTTTCCTTTGCAAAGAGACATTACAGATTACAGCTGTACTGTAAAGATGGCATCAAAAGAAACAAATTGTCCCCAGCATAAAACAAGCAACTGGTCCACAACATATAATACCCTAGGTACATATTGATCCATCGTTGAGACTGAGTAAGACTTGTGTTTTAAGAGGTAACATAAATGTTGACAGTTGCACCATTGTTTATATCATTTACAATTATTTTTGTTTCTTTCTGTCCTGAAAATTGTATGAAACTATCTGGAATAATGATGTTAAAGTTATCAATAATTTTGCTATAAGCCTCTAAACTTGGTCATTAAGTCAATTTAATTAGCTGCGCCTATTAACTAATTTGGTAAATTCTCTCTTATTAAGGTGGCTTTGGTGGCAAAGACATGCTTGTTTTGAATTAATCATTTATAAAAAATATTTTGAAGATAGACTAACATTTTTTCTCAGACTCTGCCTAAAACATCAAGCTATACTTTAGTCCAAAAAGAATTCAGTATCTAGGTTGTTTAGTGGCATTTCTATGCTTTTAAAGACAATTAAAACATATGTAAAAAAATCACCTCAAAATGGCATTTTATTTCATTTTGAGAAATACCCTGAATGAAAAATTTGCATGTTTGTAAACACAAATATATTATTGACATTGATACAGGTTTGTTTTGTGAACAAATGCATATTAGCGTGTTACAGCTTCATGAAAATGTTACAACAATGTTGAAAGCCAAAACTTGAAGTGTATTTTTGGCACAATCCCTTCGCTGATCGTAAATCAATCCTTTGTAATTTGGCGGACATGTAAGGCCAGTTTGCATGCCAAGTTATAGCTTCATAACTATAGCAGCTTTTAAAAATAATTACATTAAGTAATGCTTCCTGGTTGTCACTGATAACAGACATGTCACCAGATAGGTGGGTTTTGCATAAAATGTGACGTTTTATCACTGTCAAGCAGTTCGTTTTAATAAAAACTTACGGAGTCACCTGTTTTTTAGATATCCCTGTTTTCCCGCCAACTAGGCCCTGCAATCTGTATTTGTAATGAGTAAATGTCGAAAGACTGTGTTTATGACTGGCCTAGTATCAGAATAACCAGACTATATGATATGCGTTCACGGTGAGCGAATTTACACTCGCGGACATCTGCGTTGGCGTGAAGCTGACGTTATCATTTCTACGGTAACACTGTTATAGTATCCAAGAATTTGAAGGGGAATTCCACTAAGACACACACACAGTAGTAGTTTTTAAAAGACGGACTGGTGACATATGGCATTAATGCCATGTTTTCTTTTGTAGTAGATATGTTCATACCAACACCTACTAATGTTCTATGAAGAAAAAAGTAAAGAAATTAACTGACACGATATTACCAGGGCCTAGGCACCTGAGCGACCTTAAAACTCCATAACTTTGTTGCTATTATATTAAAGGTAGAAATATGATAGGTACATCACATTCCGCTAGGGGCAGCACCGTAAATTTGTCCCGCATTCTAGACCTGAAACCTGTGACGGTGTTGGACGCCATTGCTACTGCTCCCGCCGAGATTGGGGGATTCCCCAAAATCGCTTGGCAACATTATGCAAATGAATTTACGTCGTATTTTGATGATCACATGAACCAATGAAAGACTGATCTACGTCATAGCCAGTTTCGCGGGAGTTTTCTGAGCACGATAAGCGAGGTAGGTGGATTCTAAATTTGATGTTGTAAACAATCGTTTAAAAATATGGTATAATAGATTTTCACCCCGTTAGTATCCTGTTTCTACCTTTTTTAAATACATATGCCTTCATATGATATGCATTTTATGGTTGTGGACTCCCGTGGGAGCGTGCAATCGCTCGTGGAAAAACAGGCCTGTCGCACGCTGTTCGGCGTTCAAAGTTGAAATGCGTAGTTTGTAGCCTGCGCGCGACCGGTTCAGCGGCACGTACGCCACGCTGGCGTTGCATAATTATGATGTACTGGTGCGCGCTATGCAAATCATAAAATTTTTGCTATGCAGGTTAAACTGTATGCGTTTCAAGCAATCGTGAAAATAATCATAGTTTTAAACTGATTTACAAATGTAGCACTGGGCCTGAGAATGTGAGCGTAGTCGTAGACTGCATCGACCCAACATTCGTACGTCATTTCCTACGATGCAAAATCCACGCAATCCAAACTGTTTGCACCTAAATCCTAACATGTTCTGTGCACAAAAGTAACTATTGATATGTAAGTGTTGCATGGAATTCATTATTTTTCCAAATAACTGTGAAAATATTAGTTTTCTAATTTAAGGCCAGGCACGGCAGGCAAAAATGTATTATTGCATATATCTGGCATTTAAATGGAAACGTGATCGTGATTGGGTTACTTGTGCCACTTGGGCACTGACCTGCCACGTAATTGGCTGTTGTGAGGGATGGGCTAGGATCAATGGGTTTGACTCCATCTTGGAATCTTTGAAATTACCACCTACTGCAAGATTAAAACATTTAATATTAAATCCAGTGCCATCAGCACTTTTGTAATTATGTCCATTTAATTTAACATTTATTATTGTTTAAAATAAGAAATAGTAATTAAAATGTTGCCATGATATTTTAATTATTGTAATACAACAGTACTCAATGCCAGCTTTTTGATAGTTGTCTTAATATTTGTTTGTGTAAGATTACTTACACAAAAACAAAGTCCAGTGACACCAATTTAATTATTTTATTTTTGGAATACACTCTTATGTTTATTAACACTAGTGGTACTGCATTAATTTGTATCACACACATACATTAATACAGTTTTCCTCTATTTCATGTTGAAGGATTCTGCTGCAAATGTATGAAGAGTAACAGTACATTGACAGTGTCCTGTGAACATTGGCACGCTTCACTTGCATTGCTGTATGACACATTGAACGGATTTTATCTACAATCGACCAACAGTGTCCCGTGAACATTGGTACTCTTCACTTGCATGGATATATGATATGAAACAGTGAACCGATTATATCTACACTAGTTGGCAAAGTACTCTGTTCCTCCTTCTATAGTTCCCTGTATGTGCAGTGAAGTTGACAATAGTTATTGTACTTCTGCTGTTTCAGTTGTTTTCAATGTCTACTTGTCAGATGCATACTGTGAACAACATGTTAACATTACTTCATGTTGATGTGAGACATTAATGAACAAAATAATTAAGTATCATTGTTGTAGTACTGACCTTTGCATTGTACTGTGAACATTTCATGACATTGAACTATACAGGAAATTATACAGATCTTGGAATGCATAATAAATTATGTTAAATTCAAGCAATGCTGTTGTGTTTCTTCACAACAATGGTTGTGTCAGGGACACCTCAATGTTTACAAACAAGTCAAATAATGCCCAATGGTCAACAGTTAGTAGTTGAACTTTCATTTTGATCAACATACCATAATTATTAAATAAAAATAAATTGGACATTAATAATATAGACAACATGGTTAGAGGTCAATTTTTAAAATAAATTAATCATTAATGGTTCACACTTTAGTATGCCATTTTATCCCAAAAATTATGGTTACTATGTAGATGTGATAAATTACAAGGATTTATAAAGTTACTAAGTCCGTGTGTTACACTAAATAATTTAAGTAAGTAATTTGTCAACATAATTAAATCGGTGCTCATTCAAGGTCAATTATCTAGGTCGTATCAAGGTCATATGCTATTATAGTCAAGGTTAAACATTTAGTTACTTTTAATTTGATAGCACAACATACCATAATTATTAGTTTAAAATAAATTGCACATTCATACATGCAATTAGGTCAAAGGTCATTTTTTTTAAACAAGTTACCTCACTATTGTTCATGCTTTAATATGCTACTTTATAGTCAGTGTGTACATAAATGTTCCATTTCAACACTTTATAAACATACCAAGCCCATGTGTCACACAGAATAATTTAATTAGGTCACTTGTCAACATATATAGGTCAACGGTCATTAAAGGTCAAATAACTAGGTCACGTCAAGGTCACAGTACAAGGTCAACATTTTTGGGTCATAACATTTTACTTTACTTCAATATCTTACAATATACAGATTATGTAATGTTTTGCCTATATTCAGTGGCACATGGTGGCAGCACAGTCTGCACAAGCTCCAGATCACAAGAAATGGACATGAATCCTAGACACAATGACCCTTTTTTCAGACACTAAAAAGTGGATTTACTTTGTTAATAATAGAGATAATTCAAAATTTCAAAAAGGGTTGTAAACTACATAGCATACACTATCACATAGAAGTGATTAAATGATTATATATCAATTTTGAATTTTGTTGTAATGTACCTAAATATGATGATTGGACACTTTAAAGGGATTCCTTTGGCCTTTGAAAATATACTCAGTTTGATTGGTTGCAAACAAATTTGTTTGGCAAATCCCTACATACTGCACTGTCAGACTGCAGTTTAATACAAAAAATGTAGTAGATATAACAAGGAAACCGAGGTGGGCCTGAATTCTAGACAAGTACCATTATTACTTGAGTCACCAAAGTCAAAGAGTGTGGGCTGAAATCCTCGTGCCCGAGTGGTGGACCCCGAAAATCACATGCACTGCAGGTTGCAACCACACTATGCACACAGTCACAGTGCACACTGTCACTGATTGAACCACATATGAGATAGTGAGATAGAATTCAGTTGACCTTTTCGGAATCGCCATAAAACAGGTCGGTGCGGATCAAGTGAAACCACTGCTTTTTCCATTTGTGTGAATGACGACTTCGTTTCATCAACCACCCGCTTAATTCGATCGGTTCATTTTGGTCTCCCTCCACTTCGTGGTTTTGGGCGTGTTCGTCTTCAGAACGATTCATTTCCGTATCCCCGTCCGCCATTGTGATGCTATTTTGAAAACGAGGCATGACAACAAGACGTTAGTAATGCACCACTCTACAATTAGCTCCGTCAACTTGACAACATGACGAGTGTTTACAAACAATGCAGTTACAAATTAATTGTGCTTGTTGCCTTGTTCACAACAGGAAAAAGTTGAAGTAGCGACATTAAGATGTATTTATTATGTAATTAATTATAGATAACATGACTTAAAGACTATGTGAAATGAAATTTATAATTTCTTTGAAACCTCTTACATAGGCATATATATATATATATATATATATAGGCTATACGTACATATACTATTACGTTTTATAATTATTGCTCTTGTAAAGCATTGTGACATTTTTCCGTGCCCGCTCAAACATGGTGATCTGAGTGTCACAAAAACAACGAGCTCGTCAGATGTTGCTGACGTCAGGTGAGCGTCCCCAGCCTTTTAGCCGGGGGGGGGGGGGGGGGGGGGGCTAAACTGCCTATACTAGCAATACTGTAGATGTGCCGACTTCAAGGGTCGTTTTTTTACCGAGGCTCCCTAGATTAAGGGTTTGTTTTTCACATGTTCTTCCTACAACAAGGGCCAACATTATACAGAAGTTCCCTAGACAAGGCCGGGCATCATTTCGAGGAACTCTCTTTAGAACAAAGGCTATGTTTTTATCCCAGCATTCACGGTTATACTATCGCGTATATTTCAATATATATCGGCAACTACTCAGGGCAATTTTCGCAGGAAATTCGGCCACAAGAAGTAAACAAATTAAGTGTCTTTTTTTAATTTGTCCCTAGTTCAAGGGTATACTTTTTGATATTGGATGCCCTTATCAAAGGTGCAGTCGCGGAATTTAATATAATAATCTTATTTACAAGTTTGTCGTTGTATGCACACAGGAATTGTGTTTACTTTTTTGAGTTATTCAAATTATTGCCGTTTGAACTTCGCGAATTGTCAACCTTCCATTAGAAGCGGTTGCGTATAGTCCGAGATATTCAAACAGCGATAACTCAAAAACTAAAAACAAATCATACGTACATCCAGCGACATATTTGTAGATACGATTATTAATTATCTTTATCTCTACGGTGATAAAAACAAATGTTAAATAACATTGCAAATGGCAATGATTAAAAAGTATGAAAACTATTTCTGTGTATGTCTAGTGCCACATTTGTAGGTAAGATTATTATCTTTACGGAAATATAAACAAACAAACAAATTCCGCGAATGCTATTTCAGGTACGACCTGAAACACCAACATGCATATTATATGCTCGCTATGCTAAATCCTTACTTCCATGACGTCACAAATTATCGCGCGGTGTCGCAACAATCTGTGCAGAAAATGTACAGAAAACGCAACAAAAAGGGGGTTTGAACAGGGTGACGGAGAGGATTAAGCATTATGTGAATAGCAGGACACTATTTAAAAAAAAATCAGATTGGGAATAAAAATGGTTCATTTAACTCAGTCTTTTTTAACAAAAACCCTCCTCCGTTAACCACTCAAACGTCAAGTAACGAGCTGTTTAGATGAGCCATTGTTGGATTCTGTCGAAAGGCGTTCAAAATAACTATAGTTACTAGACATAGGTGGCGGAAACGGGTGGGGGGGGGGGGGGCTCAGCTCCCCAATGTTGAAAGCCCCCACCAATATTATTTTGTGGGGTTTTAAGACTGTTGGTGAGCGCTATTCGTATTGCAACTTCCGGGTTAAATCTATAGGCTTAAAATTAATTGAATTGTATATTAAAAATTCGTAAAGCAAGTTAATTGTTATATTATTATGACATAATTATCTCAAAATAAACTGTTTTCTCTTGTTTTGAATATTTCGACTGCTTCTCGCAGTCTTCATCGGCAGAATTACGTTACGGGAGTGTCGCATGACCACCGTCAAGTGACAGTGGTCACGCGACACACCCGAAATATTCAAAAGAAGAGAACAAAAGTTTCTTGTGAGGTAATTATGTCATATTACAACAACTAAGAAACCGGATCATCAATCCATTCAAGGAAGATAACTGTGAAAATCGCGAAACTTGGGCAATTCTGTTCACCATACGTTGCCGAGCTGTCTTTCGGAAGATACACTATTAGCCGTTGGTCCCTTTTATATCTGGTGTTTATGCCAGGGGAAGACAACATCTTAAAAACAGTTAAAATGGTAGTCTAACACAGAATGCAACTTTAATCAGGCGTGATACAGATCTCGGAGCAGATTGGAGCCCCAGAGGTGCGACATTGCATTATTCCAATCCCCATCTATGGGATTATAGTACAGGGAAGATCACTCTCTTTAATATTGGTAGGCAAGTGATTTAAGGGAGTAAATCCTAACAGAAAATCGGGTATGGCGCACGGTAGACGGATTGATATCAACCCTGCCATCATCCATGCACCTGAGCTGTCAATGTTGAGTTGCATTTCTTTGGAGTTTGGACCACACCAATGAGGCAGAGAAGGACCGTGACGACTGTGCAACCCAGGGTCTCCATATACCTCACCCAGGTTTGCGTCTCCCCTGGAGAGGACACTCTAGTGTCGCTGATCAGGTCAGCGGCAGCACAACACGAGAAGGAACAGTCACGAGTTTAACCCCACCCAAATGGACGTGTACTACCGGACGACGGAAGGAGGAAGCACCGTGCCCCACAGGCCAGCCACCGTCCGCCTCAAGCTGGGCAGCCCCCCCCCCGGCCAGTAAGGTGCTGACCCGCCACGGTCTGCCTGCTTCTATGGGTGTGTGGAGCTTAGAGCAGCCCTGTTGCAGCTCCTGTGAGAGCGACTTTTTTAGTTATAACAAGAATCTTCGATATCCAAGTTGTACATACAATACGATACCCATTTGAAATGTGCCATCGTTACTGTCATATCATAATGTACGTTATTACTATCATTATTGTTATATCATATTGTATAATTGGACAACTCTGTCTGTCTGTCTGTCTGTCTGCCTGCCTGCCTGTCTGCTCGACAAGCGAGTAGACAAACTACCACCAGACAAATCAGAGAAAAGATAGAAGGTGCCTATTCTTCCCTTAGCAAGCTGGATCGTCAGAACAATGTGTTCTTATCGAAAGATCTTCAACATATCAATGACTCAATGAAGACAACCATCATTGACTCAGAGATAAACGGGCTGAACACTGACAAAGCCGCGTTACAAGAAACATACACATTAATCGTCTGATAAAATTTACATTTCCACCCGCCATTGACACTCGCCACAAAAACAAACATTCACGCTCACATTTAATGGGGGGGGGGGGGCAGAACCATATGTCTGCCCCGTAGAGAAATTCCAGGGGCAGCTGCCCCCTGCCTCCCTGTTCCCGCGTCTATGATAGGGCCAAGTCAAAACCTTTTGAGATCCGCAGCGAAGTAGAACAGGGATGCGTTTTGGCACCAACACCCTTTAGCATAGTCTTCACGGTGATGCTACCCTATTGGGATGATCAGCGATTACGTGACACCCGGTCTCATACCATAGCAATGACCCTTGGCTATACAGAACAACGTACTTCAAGAAGGCGCGTCAGTGTCTCCTGCAATCAAACGAGGGAAATAGTCCACTTTTTTCAGCTGTACGTGTGCCTTTGGCCGGTCACCTGGAGTACATGTATATTATTGTCAGGCTTTAGAGGTGGCATTATTCATCAAAATACTGCTCCATCGTTTGGGTCCAATGATACACAATGCGTGGCATTCGGTTGTGTGCATGTAGCCAAGATGGCGGATTACATTGGCGACGAAATAAGTGCAATGACGTACGACTAATGGTCCCAATGCATTTGGTGCACCCACAGAGGGTATCTACTTATACACTAGAAATGAAGAAGCTGCTTAACCTCGCCCTGTTGAGACCAACGACAAAAGTGCGTCGAGTCCTCATTCGAGAAATGCGTTTCGCTGATGACGCTGCATGCGTTAAAAACTCACACCGAGGAAGACTTTCAGCAACAAATCGACTGACTCTCCTACGCCTACAAGGAATTTGGATTGAATATCAGCATAAAAACCTGAATGTCCTGCATGGGGCAGGACGTTGTATCCGGTATACCAGGCGTGCGTCCTCAGCGCACTCCTCTATAGCAGTGAGGCCTGGGCAGTATACACAAGACAAGAAAAGAAACTGAGCACCTTTCACCTTCGCTGCCTCAGACGCATCCTCGGCATCTCCTGGCAGGGCATGGTCACGAATACAAAAGTCCTGGAGCGTGCTTCCTGTTTCAACACAGCCATTTTCACCGAATGGTTGTATATCGAAAGAGTGTAAATTAACTTGTTACATGTATTATTAGCCGTTCATATTTGTGCTACAGAAACACCTGCAAGCGTGGCATGAAGATAGCGGGTATGGAAACAAGCAACTGGGAGACAGCCGCCGATGATCGTGGTCTTTGGAGGTCGATCGTGAAAACTGGCGTGAGACGAGGAGAAGATAAACGTACACAACTATTTAAAAAGAGGGACCATGCACCGAAAGCAAAGATCTCAAAATCTTGCACCTTATTCTCAGCTAACTGCCTATGTCTGCCATAAGTTCGACAGAGACTGTCACGCCATGACTAATTAACTAGACTATCAGTGTCTGGAGATCACGTTCCCGGGGAACAGTGCTACTCGGTCGTCTATATACACGTATTTCTGTTTCTCTACCCTCTGGCCCCTGCCGCGGCCCCTGCCCCTCTCCCAGGATTGCCCCGCCTCCTCTCAAACTCTCAATGTTTCAGTCAGTCTCGATGTGTATGGCTAACAGTCCGTCCGTCTCCGCCCGCCCGCACGCACGCACGAACGCACCGGCGCACGCATGCGCAAGCACGCACGCACGCCACACACACACGCACACACACACACACGATTACCGTACTAAATATGACCTTAATTAAGCCACTAATAGATATTTCAACAAACACACATCTCTACATTCATGTGCATATATAATTATAGCTACAGGGCTGCACTGGCACATGGCTATTTACAAATTATATTTTATATAAATATAATGGATGTAACAGCCATGGCGCCAAATAATCATATAATTACATATTTACGTGGTAAGTATATTTAAAACAATTTATAGTAACAACTATATATATATATAATATATATGCATATAATATATTGTGCCAACGGTCACACCAGTCATTAACAGCCATTAACTCTCAAGATAATCTGACAGACAATATTAAATAAATTATGATTTGCTTACATTGTGTTTTGTATCGAATTGCCCATGAAGTGTATACCAAATTCCTTGTAAAGGCATAATAAACTATACTATCTTATCTATATTATATACCAAAACATACCATCCACACACACACACACACACACACACACACATGATAATGTTGACTAATTGCACTGACAAAAACAGCATATTTAATTACATTGTGTCACGACGCTAATATAGGGCCTAGATTGCTAGACGCGAGTAGCTTGTAGATACAGGGCTTATTTTGTGTAAATTATACCGTAGCCGGTTACCGCGTAGTCACCACGCTTCGAATTTGGCTAGTTTAATTGATAGAACACCCATGTGACACAGGCTCACTAGTTGAACCCATAGCGGTCAGGATGCGTCATGAATCCGACGGGTCAGCGCAGACGTTGTGACGTTTCCTGGTCGCGTATTTCGCCGACATAAACATCTTTTATTTGGCCAGGCGCGTTTCGCCAATGAGGCGTCTCGTCCACAATACACCTGCGGTCACGTGACCGCCCGCAAGAAGCGGCGGCGGAAGGGCCGAGCCAACCTAACATGGAAGTCGAGTCGTAGGGAAGGTGAATTTCTCCGTTGTATAGTGGCGGCACCAGCGTACACCCGGTCAGTGGACGGTGATTTCCGTCGGGACGAAGCTGAAGCTATGGCGATGGACGCCGGCGCGGCGGTGAAAGTTAGCGACAATATGACGTTCGCGATGCAGATAGGATTGGTCCGAGAGGCTGTGACGGTGACAGTGGAAGGCGGGGCAGGAGACCTCACAATGGCTACGTTGAAAGACATCGCATGTGCTTTTGTTGATAGAAAGGTACGTCGACTATTTTGTGAAGATGCAACGTGTCTCGCCCGAGCTGGCAAGTGCGAGCTAGTCGTATGGTCGCCAGCAGGTTGCTATATTACTATGTGGGTCAGTGCCACTGAATGACAATGGTGCAAGTAAGTTGGCGACTTCGCCGGCCAGCGCCCGTATTTGTTGTGACCCTCCGACCAATCTTGACAACATACAAGGCACAAGCGTCTAGTGTAACTCTTTGTTGAATATGTTGTTCTCACACAGTTAGGTTGTGGGGATTCCAGTGATGGTGGGTTTATAACTATAAGAGAGTACCAACTGAGCAGCTAGGTGTCAATGAGTTCATGGCAGGTGACAGTGTAACTTATGCAGTTGTCAGTTAACTCATGTCATGGACCTGGTAGGGTCACGTTTGACAGGGACCATGACCATTTATATACCTAGCAGGAATATATTATAGTACGCTACAGCATTATAGTTGAATGTTATAACTGGAATTAAAGTACTTACCCATATCCATGACAGCATAAGCATAAATTTGGCATTTAACCTAATTTAGATGAAAGGGGGCCACACCTTCACCAACTGGAGTTGATTTCACAACATCCTGGTATTTAGTGAATTCAAGATCCAAAGTCATTAAGGTGTCTGCAAATTATTAGTTACATGTAACTGTTTATGGTTGGGTCCACTCTCAGTACTCATGATTTTAATTATTAAGTACTTATTATCTCAAGGGGCTTACATCATGAAATGTTGACAAAGTTAAATACTCCACTTTTAGTCTTACATGCATCCAATGTTCATGTAATAAATTTTATACCTGAAGAAATAGTTGCCTAAAAATATAATTTTTTACAAAATGGTGCATCTAGAAAAGAAGTGTGGACTACCAGGTACCAGGTACTTTGTTGGACAACAAGGTACCTGGTAGCCACTATTTTATCAAGATGATGCCAACTGATGTGTACACGTTAACTCCATGATACTCTGAGTAACTTCAAGATACAATACATATTGCAGTATGTGAGTCAAGTTGTCATACATCAGTTAAAAATACTGATATGCCATGGTAACCGTAAAGGTCACATAAATTTGCATCCTTTCAAATTTAATTTCAGATTTATTGATTTATTGGGAGAGCATAAACAGGTCTAACTTACTGGTGTTCCCTGGTTACCGTTGTAGGGGGGTACCAGTAATTTCATATCCTAATATCTAGTATGAACGGCACGAGTATTGGTGCCAACTTTTCAATGGGGGACTCCAGAAGGAGGGGGCTTCAGGAGTGACAGACAGATGACAGTGACCCCAGATTGAATGACACATGATGACTATGTGTTATTTAGGGGTTGATGGGTACTGGCACCTTGCAAACTATGTGGTCTTGTCCTATGGGTGGGGTCTCGCTGCGATTCTGGCATGATATTGTGAAATTTCCCGACCATGGTTGCTCTTTGTTTGACCGGCCGATTATCATCAGTGAGGCTACTTCGGCAGAACAATAGCAGGCATATGACCACCATATTCGAGAGGCCACGAGGAACAGTTAGGTCATAGGGTAGGTAATATCTTCATGTTGGTCACCAGGGTATGACGGTGCGCGGAAGGTTGAAGGTGGCCAACGCCAACGTTGTGATTATGATGACGTTCGCCATACAGTTGCGAGAAAGTCACAGTGGAAGGCGAGAATGTTATCACATTTATATTCTCAGTCCTGTGATACCACACATGTGCGCGCACAAGGGAGGGGACATAACTTTTCCCATGTTTTTTAATGTATGTAGTTTATAGATGATCCCTTATAAGAAAAAGTTGAAATATGATCCCGTCATTGGGCCTTATTAGAAGCCTTATAAATGCACCTAGCATGAATCACATTACACACATGTGCTTGCTCTGCTTGGCCCAATAACATAGTGAAAGGTGCTCAGTAATGGCTGTAGTCAACTTTGTTTTTATGTACTTCAGGTAATACCTGAATCATTCCACCGGTGTTTCTTGGCAGGTATCGGGCAAATTAACGATCCTTTAATAAGTGGCATCACTTGTTAAGGCCAAACAAAATATTTTTGATGGGTTCTACAGTATAATATAGTTTTATATTATGTTGGTTTCTTATTTATAACTGGTCTAACTTTACACATAGATACCTGTGTATGGTGACACCTCAATGATCACATAGTGTTTTGTTTGGTTTGCCAGTAAAGCCAAAATGCTATACCAGGTAATATTATAAATTACTCAACTGTCGATTGTAAACAATAAGGCCAAATGCTTAATTTTATATATTACTCAACTCTTGATTGTAAACAATAAAGCCAAATGCTATATAATATTATAAATTACTGGTACTCAATACTAAATTTTTATGTTTTGACAGAATTGCATTTAAGAACATAACAAATTATATGCTTCTTAAATTATATAGAAAAAGCTGCTTGTGCATAAATTATATCCTTGGAAAGTTGGAATGTACCTCTGTGAAGTGTTTGACATCTTGGCAAGATTTGAACTTGCCAGTTCAGCGTTCGAAATAGCGCTTGTCAGTTTGTGCGAGACATGTTACTTTTTGTTCAGATAAATAGAATGATACTGGATGGTTGTCCGGTGGACAATTTAAAATTTACAATAAGTAGTTTTTAATTTGAGTAAATTCTAGTGTAAACATAGTATTTTAAAATTTTCATTTGAAATAAAAATGTGTGTTTGCCCACATGTCACTTGGGTGTACAGCCAACAAAACAGCAGCAAGATTGTTTCAAATTAAATAATTTCTTGACAGTTTTTCCAAAGGTTTGATTCCCCACAACAATTACTTGGACAAGTAAACATTTTGGCAGACAGGCAGATTTCAGAACTAACTTGTCCAGCAGACAAGTGAAAATGATGGCTTATTTCTATCGTTGCAGTTTATGCCAGTCCATGATACTTGCAGAAAAATAACTTAGACTTGATATATTGTGATTTTCACTTTACAATTAAGTTACCAAATTGATTTTGCAGGACTTAAAGTCTATGAGTACTAGTACAGAATGTGAACATTGAAAATACACCATCAGCCCATATCAGGTTCATTGATAAACATTTGAAAAATATATTCAAAAAATACATTATAAAAATATTGCACACATGGGTAAACATTTTAGGTATATACATGTATATATATATATTATAATGGAAATACATTTTTAAAAATAATTTTTTTGTACTTGCCAAAAGTTTTGATCACTAGATCAGATAACTGTAAACAGCTACTTTTGCCATTTTTACTATGATTTTTTTACCTCAGATCCAGGTGAAAAAGTGTTTGTTTAACATATTATTTTGCCAAGACTAAGTAAGACATTTGAACAGGTGGACTATATCACAGTGGATACTGTGTGGGTTTGATGTTTCAGGAAATTAGTCTAACGTAAAACAAGTAAAAAACATTGAAATGATTGAGGGTACTTCAACTGGTCTCTGGGGCACAGAATAAAAATGAGAGTGCTATAGAAAGGTTGGCCTTTTTTTGAGATTCATGTTATCTGTTGTTATGAATGCCTGATGGCATACATTCACTGAAGTGAAGTAATGGATTATCCAATTGCTTCAGCTGATTGGTGTAAGCCAACACATTATGCACATTGTATTAGCATTGTAATATGCTATTTTGATATATGTTGAATTGGTGTTTAAATTCCGGAACAGATCAGCCCTAAGGGAATTAATTATAAAGCACTTTAGTTTAAATATGACGCAAACAAGATGTGCAACTAAAAAATAAAAGCAAGTAAAAAGATTCTTGTTTATGAAATTTGATATCTTTGTGTCACGGTCTGGCAGTGTTCATGAATCACTTAAGTAGAAGTACATGCAAACGTAGACCTGTACTGCGAACATGGGACAAAATGAAATAGTTTTTTGTAATTCGTTAGTCAGTTCCTCATAATTGATATGCTTTTAAGCTGATTTAACATAAAATTTATAATGGACAAAAGTTGAGTTTGTTAAGCCGCACATATGACAGGTAGGACAACAATGTTCAGTTGTCTAGTTGTAATTTATTACATAAATTACAGTGTACATTAATTAAAGTAGTATGACAGATTTGACCTAATAAAAACTCAGTTGAAACTGCCATCACATCATGTACATTTTTGATCAATTACACATACAGATAAATTATCTCAACATAACATCATACAAGGCATTATTTGATTTAACAAACATGTTTGACAGAAATGTAAGTTATGTAACTGAAATTATAAATCGTGTATTTACCACAATGTCTGTACCAGTTTATAAATTTGGACTCTATGTTTTTGGACACCAGTACTCTGTCTAAATTTGGACAGCTGTTATTTTTACGTGTCTGAATACTTATAATTTTCAATAACTAAATGTATTTGGACACTGTGTTTTTAAACACCACAAAATAATTATCAGTTCATAATGGCTGTATATATATATTTTGACAATTATGTTTTTTGTTCTGCGTTTTTCTGACAGCTGGGAACTTAATAAAGTTAATTATGTTTAGAGCGAATATATACATACAGTCTTTACGGCGGTTTGATTGTGTATAATTGAACCCACCTATGATGCCAAACCCAGCGCAGTGTCCAGGCGATAGCCAAGGTTCATTCCATTGGTTGATATGTTGCGTGAACCCGATACCTTGGTGTGATAGAAATGTCACGTTAATAACACTTGTGCACAGGCAATTGTGAACAACGACGCGTTAGATTTGAAACGCTGTCTTGCTGAGACGAAGTGGTTGGATAACGAGCTCCCATCTCAACCTCAGCTCGTTCAACGGTGCAGCTAATCGCATGACGACAATTTGATCTGTCGGGTAGCCGAAACTGCAGAAGACTAATGTCGTCCCAACGTCGGACGGCAAATTAAATTTCAACCACTTGCTGGAAAATCGCTCGGACTAGCTGCCTGCGAGGAGCGCAGAAGTCCGCAGCTAAAAGGCCGTCAAAAATTGGTATATGCATTTATACCTCCGTGCGACGTGTTGGTGGTCGGTTTTCACCGCGATCTGATTGGGTTGTGATTTGATTGTAAATGGCAAAATTAAATTGTTCCCTTCTGTACTTGGCTGTACTCGTCCGAGAAGGTCGTGGCCGAGTGGGCCGTTCTGTTGTTGACTCGTGTGTTCAGTTGGAGCTATGGAAGGGAATATTCTTCATATATACAGCCTGTATATATTTACACCAGTTTCCACTCAGTGTCACACAAAAATCTAATTGAGGGGGAACATGTTCCCACCGACTCTGGAAGCATTCACACTGAAGAACTAGGACGGGGAAATACCACAGAAATAGAGGTACAACAAACCCCGACAATGCTACCTAGTGGATAGTCAAATATTCTCTTTGCTCATGTACATATTTGTTATTTAAATCTGTTGATATCTTAAAGCACTGCGGTTGACACTGTCAGCATATATATCACAGAATGACAAGGTGTTCACTATGTTTAATTCGCACCCTAAATACCTCCCAAATTTGTACATGCTAATAGCGGAAGATCTCTCCATGCAGACTTCAGGTGGGAGGTTTTTGTTAAAGGTTTAACGGATATTGTTCCATTGGTGGTGTCACCTGTAAAATAAAAGCATTTCACCAGAATTACGGATGAGCTTTTATCTGTTTCGCTATCTTGTTCAGCCACCTGCAAAAAAGTAAAAATTTGTAAATGAAGCAATTTTGAAGTTTGTAGTTTTTTTTTATTTCTCCATGTTTAAAATTTCTCCATCTCTGTACACCTTTTGACACGATTGATCACAACATTCTCATTGAACGCTTATTAAAGTGGTACGGCATATCTGGCACAGCTCTAAGCTGGTTTTCTTCATATCTAACTGATAGATACCAAACTACACTTCGTATAAAGATTGGGAACTACTTTTCAACTGCACTGCCGGCTTTATTTGGTGTTCCCCAGGGTTCTGTTCTTGGGCCTTTGCTTTTTACTCTTTACATCATGCCACTATGCTATGTCATACAAAGACATAACTTGGATCATCATCTACATTTTGTTGGCTACCCCGGATACAAATTGCTCCCTTAACCAACTTAGTGATTGCCTTCAAGATATCTTCCACTAGATGACTGTCAGCTGTCGTTACTGTTTTGATCATATTTGTGATATTCGCTGTATTCGCCTGTATATGTCATTTTCTGTTGTTAATCCTTTTGCAACAGCGCTTGTTAGCAGCAGACTTGACTATTGCAATTCCCTCCTCTATAATATCGCAAACAAAGATATCACAAAACTTCAGCATGTCAAAAATTTTCTAGCAAGAGTAGTTACAAGATCTCCTCGTTTTTCTCGCTCTGTACCACTTTTGAAGTCTGCATTGGCTTCCTGTACTGTATCATATAATATTGTACCATTACATACTGTCCAGTAAGCAACCATTTTATTTGCATTCATTGCTTACTCCTGTAAGAAAACCTATCCAACTTTGATCATCTAGTTCTGACCTGCTTTTTGTTCCTAGAGTCAACACTAACATTGGAACTAGGGCTTTTTCTGTTGCTACACCAACTCTTTGTAATATGCTCCCTCTTAGTGTTAGATCAGTTGAAAATATTACAAAATTCCGTCATCATTTATAAACTTATCTTTACAACCTTGCATATCCACTGTAGCTCCTTAGTGCCTTGACCCATCTGTTGACAACTGGAATACTACTTATGGATTTTGAGATTGACCAATCCTTTTGTTTTGATGCACCTCTGAGCTTGGTTTCCAAGGATTTAGGTGCAATAAAAGTTATCTTCTTCTTCATGTACAGTATGCATTTAAAAACTCAATAAATTGCATAGATACATACAACCGTATGGGGAAAAAAATATATATGAGAATTGATTAAAAGTAACATTTGATAGATCTAATTACAAGAAAAGCAGTTCTAAGGTTTTTGTACGAAAATTTGAGATTTGGAGAATGTGTGACAAATGACCAAAACAGGTCTTGAGGTTGCTGTATTGGAAGACTTGGAATGTCTGTCCCTATTTTGGGATGCATAGTGCAATCAGGGGAACATATTCCTCCATGTGTGCGTGAAATTTAACTGTGTGCTGTGTTTCATCTATTATGTTTGGATTTTGGCTGATATTTGTTTAAAATATACCATTTGGTTAAGCTTGTTCACCCAACACTTCTTTTCCAGTTGTTTATAGTTATACTGCACTGGAAAAAAATTACATATATATATATGTATATAAGAACAACAAACAGGGTGGAATGAGTATTATATATATATATAAAATGTATATATATAATATATATATATATAATACCCATTCCACCCTGTTTGTTTTTGGCCAAAAAAAAAAAACTAGCTGTACTATCTTTTTAGATTTGAAGCAAATAGTAAAATGTGTTTTCATAATCATTGCAAACAAATCTGATCAGGACAAATCCATTCCCAATAATGGCGAATGTCTGTCAATGTATTCCCAAGACATTGTATCTTTAATATCTTTAAATTGGGATTTGGCATATTGTTTTAATGCATTTAGACTTTTTAACCATGATCTTGTTTAATGATGATATATATATATATATATCTAGCTCATGTTTGTTTCATAGCCTGATTGATAGTGACATTCAATTGTAATAGAAATTCTGTAGTTCAGTTAATCAGTTGAAAATTATTTATACAGCTTTGTATGTACAGAATTTTAAGTAGAAAATAAGTGGAATGTCTCTATTTTGTCTCGTAGGCCAGATCTAACATTGCATGCTTATAAACATAGGTCTGGTAATACAAGTCAGAGAAGGCACTGGTAGGTAGTAGTTTAGTTTTGTCATTTCTCTTACTTAGTGACAGTTGGAGCATTCATATTTAATCACTGGAAATTTGGAAAAGCCACTGTTTTGAGACAAATCAAAATTATAATCGCAATGGATCATTTCGACTGGAATTGGAATTGATTAGTGAGCAAATGATGACAGATGTTTGAGGAGATTGGAAAGCAGTGTGATATGCATGCTGCAGCATTGATCAATGTACACAGCAATTTATCACAGGAATTGTTGCCTTGATAAATATGAAAGTTAGTATTTTTTTACAGCAGTGGCTTATGAAATTAAAATTGGCATTACACAGTAAACATTGAAGCACTGCAATTAGGTGACTGTGATGACTAGGGAAAGTTTTGTATCGTGACTTCAGTGAAAGGCCAATAGTTTTACATGGGAATGGGTTGTATGGAAGCATTTCATGTTTTCCAGAGAGTGGTCATCACAGACGTAAAGAAATTAAGCACAAGCAAATGGCTATGTGGAAAAGGCAATTTCATATTTTAAAATAATGCTGCATATTAGCAGCCCTGAATGACTTCGGACAGATTTAACAATGACAGATTTCACAGCATTAGACAGGTTTTGCATGGATTTATGCCATAATGCTTGTTGTGATAAATAATACAGGGCATTTTGAAAAAATGTAGACTTTCCAAATGTGTTACAGCTTGCCTTTCCAAACATGAAAACATTAGTTTAATTTGCATGTGAAGACAGGGATTAGTGATAATTTAAATGACCGTAAGTCATGTCACTGTGGACTCTTGGGCAACGTGCGATTTTGGATTAGGGTAGTTCAGAAAAACTCCACAAGGAATGTGAGGTAATTCACTATCACCTTACAGTGATGACATCAATACTAGTTACAACAATAGAGGAATTTGCCAATTTTGTGAAGAATTACAATTTTATTTTGCTAAATACAAATTCTTTCTGTTTGTGGTGCAAGGGTCAGATCAGCTATGCTAGCCTAGGAGTCTATAACATTTTGAACTTTTGTGTAATTTGTAAATTATGTGATATATCTTTTTCATACACATATGTTGTTGTTAATGATGTTTGACGCACATCCAGGGGTGCAGTTCTGGAATATTTAGAGACATTTATATGATTGGTGTTAATATACATGGCACCATGACCTTTTGACATGTCTTGTATCAGCACATGAAATATGACAAGACAATTTGGTGAGGTGGAGGTGTAAAGTCCATTAGTACATTAAATGTCCATTAGACCAGAGGCTGTGCCAGTGTACAGGATGTTATGCATACACGAGCCTCTTGGCCATAGACAACTTTGATAATAAATGTGTGTTAGAGAGACCTGTGCTGGATAATTACCTGTGTGTGCAGCTATTGTTGCTGCAACAGGACATTACTGTGTAGGCGAACAGGGATGCCCTACGCTGGAAGGGTCTATTGTGGCACCAAGCTGACCTTCTCTTGTCTGTGTTTCCTGATGACGTTGTTGATTGTTGTTAACTGTTGTTGATGCTGCGGAACATTGTCTGCCCCTCGGTCCATCTCCTCTGATTGGCTCGCAATATTTTAATTGTTAAATTTGTATACACATTTGTTCAGAGTTTGTATGTTAACGCCATGACATTTTCTAATGTTCATGTTTACATATTTCATGGTTGTGGTATACACTTGTAAAATGTTCATTGTTTTTTAAAGCACTGAAGCTTGTTGAATGTGTGGTGCTGTGCAACACTGCAATTTGTTATAACATTTTTTCTTTGCAATTATGATGTTGTTCTTCTTTTGTTTCTCTGACTATTAGGGATGAGGCTGATCTCAATTCTGATCCTCGACTTCTGTTTTCTTTTTCTTCCCCCTTCACTTTTCTTGCATTACTGTCTCCACCAATCATCTCCACACCCCTCCATCTTGCTGTTCTTGCACTGCAGTCTCCACCAACCGTCTCCACTCCCCTCCATCTCGGTGTTCTTACACTACTGTCTACATCAACCGTCTCCACTCCCCTCTATCTCGCTGTTCTTGCACTGCTATCTCCATCAACTGTCTCCACTCCCCTCCATCTCGGTGTTCTTACACTGCTGTCTACATCAACCGTCTCCACTCCCCTCCATCTCACTGTTCTTACACTGCTATCTCCATCAACTGTCTCCACTCCCCTCCATCTCACTGTTCTTACACTGCTGTCTCCATCAACTGTCTCCACTCCTCTCTATCTCACTGTTCTTACACTGCTGTCTCCACCAACCGTCTCTACTCCCCTCTATCTCATTGTTCCTGCACTGCTGTCTCCACCAACTGTCTTCACTCCTCTCTATCTCATTGTTCCTGCACTGCTGTCTCCATCATCCATCTCTACTCCCCTCTATCTCACTGTTCCTGCAATGCTGTCTCCATCAACCATCTCCACTCCCCTCTATCTCGCTGCTCCTGCACTGCTGTCTCCATCAACTGTCTCCACTCCCCCCTATCTCGCTGTTCTTGCACTGCTATCTCCATCAACTGTCTCCACTCCCCTCCATCTCGGTGTTCTTACACTGCTGTCTACATCAACCATCTCCACTCCCCTCTATCTTGCTGTTCTTGCACTGCTGTCTCCATCAACCGTCTCCACTCCCCTCTATCTCACTGTTCCTGCACTGCTGTCTCCATCATCCATCTCTGCTCCCCTCTATCTCACTGTTCCTGCAATGCTGTCTCCATCAACCATCTCCACTCCCCTCTATCTCGCTGCTCCTGCACTGCTGTCTCCATCAACTGTCTCCACTCCCCCCTATCTCGCTGTTCTTGCACTGCTATCTCCATCAACTGTCTCCACTCCCCTCCATCTCGGTGTTCTTACACTGCTGTCTACATCAACCATCTCCACTCCCCTCTATCTCGCTGCTCCTGCACTGCTGTCTCCATCAACTGTCTCCACTCCCCCCTATCTCGCTGTTCTTGCACTGCTATCTCCATCAACTGTCTCCACTCCCTCCATCTCGGTGTTCTTACACTGCTGTCTACATCAACCATCTCCACTCCCCTCTATCTCGCTGTTCTTGCACTGCTGTCTCCATCAACCGTCTCCACTCCCCTCCATCTCACTGTTCTTACACTGCTATCTCCATCAACTGTCTCCACTCCCCTCCATCTCACTGTTCTTACACTGCTGTCTCCATCAACCGTCTCCACTCCTCTCTATCTCACTGTTCTTACACTGCTATCTCCACCAACCGTCTCCACTCCCCTCCATCTCGGTGTTCTTACACTGCTGTCTACATCAACCGTCTCCACTCCCCTCTATCTCGCTGTTCTTGCACTGCTATCTCCATCAACTGTCTCCACTCCCCTCCATCTCGGTGTTCTTACACTGCTGTCTACATCAACCGTCTCCACTCCCCTCTATCTCGCTGTTCTTGCACTGGTATCTCCATCAACTGTCTCCACTCCCCTCCATCTCGGTGTTCTTACACTGCTGTCTCCACCAACCATCTCCACTCCCCTCTATCTCGCTGTTCTTGCACTGCTATCTCCATCAACTCTCTCCACTCCCCTCCATCTCGCTGTTCTTGCACTGCTGTCTCCATCAACCGTCTCCACTCCCCTCCATCTCACTGTTCTTACACTGCTATCTCCATCAACTGTCTCCACTCCCCTCCATCTCGGTGTTCTTACACTGCTGTCTACATCAACCATCTCCACTCCCCTCTATCTCGCTGTTCTTGCACTGCTGTCTCCATCAACCGTCTCCACTCCCCTCCATCTCACTGTTCTTACACTGCTATCTCCATCAACTGTCTCCACTCCCCTCCATCTCACTGTTCTTACACTGCTGTCTCCATCAACTGTCTCCACTCCACTCTATCTCACTGTTCTTACACTGCTGTCTCCATCAACCATCTCTACTCCCCTCTGTCTCACTGTTCTTACACTGCTGTCTCCTTCAACCATCTCCACTCCCCTCTATCTTTCGGTCTCATTCTCCATTCCTCTCCCAATCCCTCCAATAATATAATTACAAATAAATATTTTATGTTTTTTTTATTTCTTTGCAGTTATAATATATACCTATATTGAACAACCATATCAACAACAATTTCAGGAATTATATCTACATAAATAGCCTTTTGCACGACACTATTTATGAAATATATACGGATGATACTTTTGTGGTTGTATTTGGCCGAAGATATTCGCCTCTATCCCAGAGAAATCTGCTTTGACGTTCTGAGCTGTTAGGTCCTGTCACTGTCACCATGTCTCGATGTGCCAGTGCCAGGACTGCTCTCCTTTATTGGATGGCCTTGGTTAAGACACGAGTGTGGAGCAATCAATAGCGGGGATGGTGGGATAGTGACTAGGATGGGAGGCCTGTCCCACAGCATAGCACACCAGATCATATCGGTCCCCACTGGTGTATCTCGCCTGTTGGGATGTCAGTAGATCTGGCCATCCTTCAAGTCCACTGCAGGGGTATTTGTTTGTATGACACCGATCATCGTTTGAGATCAGTGTTCCAATCAGTCTGTCTCTCTCGCTTGTTTTGTGGTGGCAGACACTGAAAGATATGTAGGTTTCGTGTTTAGCTAATACTACTGAGGGTAGTTAATATATTTATATTCTTGTCGTGGGTTTGCTTATCTATTTCCCAACATTGCAGCCTTGATGCTCTTTCGTTTGCCAGTCTCCCCACTCGCCAGACGTCTGCTCCCACCCATTCCTCTATGTCCTTCCCCCATTGTCTCCTAGGTCTTCCTCTGCTTCTGCTGCCTTCCACTTTTCCTTCCATTATTAGTCTCTCTAGAGACTGATGCCATTTCACATGGCCAAAATAACTTAGTTTCTGTTTCTTTACATATTTATATACCATAGTGGTTTATTGCTGTTGTTATATGAAGTTGGAAATAAATTTGATTTGATAATAACATGTCATGTTCCATAATCCATTGAGGAAAAGACACTGAGAAGCAGGAGATATTCGGCTTCAGATATTTTTTCTTTGTTGTTGTTGTTAAAATTGTCCATGTTGTTTTGCTCTAAGGGAGCAGTCATTGTTACATTTTATTGGGATGGAGATTAATCCTCATTGCTTTAAATCCAACCCACCCCCCAAAACCCAGTGCACTGGAATGTGAACTGATCGACCTCCAGTCATGTGTATTCAAATATAGTCCCGCCATGCTATCATTGGTAAATAAAAAAAATTTGGCAACATTTTATGTACTGAAAATAGACGTATGTTCCTTTTCTGGTAGAAACAAGACGGTCGAATTGTGATTGTACATTGCGCATTGTAGTTCACATGTTGATGAACATTTTCACTGCCACATATAATCGAATCCTAGATACTTTTAATTATATGACTTTCCTAATTTAACTGAGTTCCCATACAACTTGGGTATTCCAGGAGCAGCACTTTTTGCTGATTTGACATATTCACACAGATGTTCTCTTGTATTCAGTCTGTGATGGGTTCACGCTGAAATACAACAATTGCACTTTGTCGTACAAATGCAATTTCATTTTGATGGTCCTATTTTACTGCACTTGTTACAAGTCTGTAATGTAACGTTTTGTATATAAAATGCATAACCATCAGTGGCAGCGGACACATCTCTAGCAGGTGCCAAGGGATGAGTTGATTATGGGCCAGTTGATGTGGTCAGTGGGTGGACTTCCTGGCCTAGTGAGTGGGCAGTGAGTGGTAAGTGGGGTCCACCACACCATCACTGCCACTGCCAGGTGTTCTGGCTCAGTGTCACACTTTCTGCAAGTAGTTAATTTAAAGCAACACTGTGCCAACTACGGAAATCACATCAGGGGGGATAGCTGCAGGTTAATTGGTGGGAGTGTGCTTAGTCATTGGTGTGTTTGCTGCACTTATAATAACATCTCCAGGTGTTTTCTGCTGTGTTGGTAAGGTAGTGTGCCTGTGTATCTAGGTGCAGCTGTATGCTCCAGGTGGTACTAGTACATTTTCTGCACTGTGGCTCTGACCAAGCCCCTCCTTGTGGGATTTCCCAGGGTGTGGAAGAGGCCCCTCCAGCCCTGGAGAGCCAATCCCACAGCTTCCCAAATGAGAAGGTTGATCCTGCTGCACTCTCTCACATGGGATGGTTTCATCATCACAAAACCGGATATTCCTGAAGGCGTCATGTTTGGCAGAACCCCGACATGTAATATAGGGATGGGGCACATTTTAGGGATGAACTTTAGGGGTTTTGAAAGGATATTTGGTGATGGTATTTACTCCCCTCTGAATCAGTGAATGGGGATAGCAGTTTTAGAAAATATTAAGTTGTGAAATACTTTAAATAATAAGTCTATTTTTCTGTATTCAATAGGTGCATGTTCTTATATGTTTGTGTTTATTGAGGGATAGCTATCCAGTCAAACACATGGATGTCTCTAGTCTGTGCACATTTTCCTCTCAAATATCATATTAGACTGTATTTTGGATCGAATGAAAGGCATTGGAATGTTTCCTATATTTAAATGACTACTGGGCCACCTGTATCAACTCAGCTATTTTGCTGAAGTAATAATGCTGATTATCACACTGGAAAAAACTCTGAAAAAAATCAGCTAATCCGCTTGTCTAAGCAAATAGAACTTTGTTGCTGTTGATGGTTTTAGCATAGGCTGCAGGCTGTCATATGAACCATCATAAATCATCCGCATTACATCATCTTGCCTGCTACTGGACCTGTTTGCCTCTTCATGTGGCTAGCGTCTGCCTATACCATTAGGTGACTCTGTTAAAGGTATCCTAATGACATTGACTGTCAAAAGTGAAATAAAATAATGAGGTGTGTGGTCTTACATATAGCACCTGTATCCGCGTAGACAGGGCACTTGTTACCAGAGGCAGTTTTTTGGCAGTAGGTAATAATGCTGTCATCGTATGTTTTACTTAAATGATGTAGTTTGAGACCACTAATGCACTCGTCATATATAATATATATATATATATGTTTTTACATAGTTTAAGACCATTGATCCCAGTAAGTTTTTCATTTCCCCTGGAATAAACACCAGGTGAAAGGGATCAATGACTTTTAGTAGTATCTCTTCCAGAAGACACAGCCACCGTGAGATGAATCATATTGCCCAAGTTTCAAAACGGCAGTAGGTCCAGTCAAACCTCGGTCTTTCTGACTGACAGTCGGCATTCTACAGCTGATATATCGGGCTTTATATGTAATTGATTATGAGCAGTCGGCGTTCAGACTTGGTGTAAAACTGTACTTAACGATAGACATAAAAATATGTTTTGTTTGGATGTCATATTGGGAGTAAAGAATTGTGGTTTGGATGTTCATTTTGCTCAAATGTGTTTACATAATCTACATTTAGAAGATGATTAATGATTGGAAACAAAGCATGCATCAGTTGTAATGGCTACTTCAACTCAAGCATGGGATTCTGTTAAAGCATGAAGTTACTCAAAGGCCAACATAATTACTTATTGCAGTATTTGGAAAATATATAATATTACCAGGGAGCTATGTTTAAGCATGATGTTACTCAAAGGCCACCATAATTACTTATTGTAGTATTTTTAAAATATCTAATATTACCAGGGAGCTATTTGGTGATCACATATTTTGATCCCACAGCCAGTAGGACGTGTTCTAAAGATGAGCTTGAGAATTGCTCAGGATTGAGAATAATTTGTTTTATGCTGCTAAGACAACCACAGTTGCCTACAAATGTTATTTGTTTTACAGTTTTATCCGTCTTACACATTTATATCGGGAAAATGTATTGTCATGATGTTATTCGTTGATATTTGACAATTTGTACATATTGGTCATAAAACATCTCTACAAATCTAACATTGTAACAAGTATACTTTCAAATAAAGCACTTTGTTTGACATGTTTCTTCAAACAATTTACAAGTACACATTTAATTTCCCCATGTCAGCATGTCATTCAACGAAGAGAAGAAGGAATAGTTAACAGTACCTCATTAGAAAGTTGCATTAACAACAGGAATTGTTCTAAGAGATATGGTCGTAAAACCTCCAATGGACATGGTCTTCACACCAATGTGGCATTGTCTTCAGGCCCAAGGAGGTATTGTCTTCATGGCTCCACACAATTTTGTCTCCAAGGCCCTAGGAGGCTTTGTCTTCAGGGCTTCTAGAAACATCTTCAGGGCCCAATTATTAATTGTCTCCAAAGTCTCAAGGTCCTGCAAGGCCCCAGAAGATTTTTTCTTCAGGGTTCAGGAGACATTGTCTTCTGGGCCGAGGAGACATTTTATTCAAGGCCCATGAGACAGTGTCTTCAGGGCCCACAAAACATTGTCTTCAGGGCCCAGGAGACATTGTCTCTAACTCTAAGGCCCCAAGAGGCATTGTCTCCAAGGCCCCAGAAGACATTGTTTTCAGGGCCCCAGAAGACATTGTTTTCAGGGCCCCAGGAGACATTGTCTTCAGGGCCCCAGCGGTTTCTGGTAGAATTGTAGCCTGACGTTGTTTCTGAACTCTCAGCTTTGGATCAGTACTGATACATCTTCCATAAAACAGCATCATCTGTTTATTCTGTGGTGTGCATGACGTTGCTCTTCCAGGAAATGTCATTAATCATGATGGATGCATAAGGAAAGCGAGTAAGACATTTCTGTAGCAGTGGGAGCGTGTTGGCTTGGCTACTGTGCACTTTGGTGGCCCTGTGGAACATGTTCTTCTGATTTGCTGTGATGGGATGTTGAGATTAACTTGGTTTCTCACTTTGGTAACAATTGAATAGCAATGTCACCTAAGAACTAGATATTAATAAAACATATGCTATAAATACATATCATTTTTTGTTTAGGTAAATGCAGTTGGGTTGTAGGAGTTATGGAGATAAGTACTATTTATTTTTACCACGTCACATTTATCATTACTGTCAGAAACCTAGTAATATTTAGAAATAAAAATATTTCACTAGCGCATGTGTAAATGTAATATACCAAGTAGTTGGATTCTAAGTTCGAACTCGTGAACTGTCTGTACTAATGAAGTTTGCCATATTCAGAAATTGCAGTATTGAACAGGGGATGCAGGAAATTGCAGCGTAGCAGGAAATTCATGTGTGGCAACGGAATGCATTCGCAAAGTGGTGCGTGACAGAATAATATCCCTCCTAACACTTGCCAGGCGTACGTGCTACCTAATTTGACAGTCGTGTGTGCATGTGTGTGCATGCATGCGTGTGTGCGTATGGTTGCGTGTGTGTGTGTGTAGTACTGTGTACATGTGCGTGCGTGCGTGCGTGCGTGCGTGTAGCCATCTGGTGTGACTTTACTACCAATGTCAGTGTGTGTGTGTGCGTGCATGCATGTGTGCATTATAATTTCCCCCATAAAGTCACTGTGTTTAATAATTTCACCAAATGTTTCTTTTTAAATAAAAAAGTAGTGTATAAAAGTTGTCATTACACAGGGAACAAATTACAGGAATAAACGAACTGCCGACTGTATTAATCATACACTAACAAGCTATTAAACAAATAATTGACATGTGTGATGAGCAAGCCATGTGCAAACTTGTAATAATCCATTGACAGCCTTGGCAACATGCCCTCCAGAGTTTGTTGCTAGGGATGCCAGTATTGTTTAGTCAGATGTAATTAACTTTCTTCTGCTGCAGTATTGCAATCGTTGGAGCATTAGATGGAAGCAATACTTCTCTTGTCTTGTCAGTGCAATTACTGGGAAAGTGTGTCTGATTGGTCCAATTACAATAGAACAAGTTGTTTACATAATGTTGTAGCTATGCCACATTATGGTGTACAAATTGATGCTTGGGACGATGACAGGACTATTGTTTACATCATCACACCAATGTGTAGTGTTGCTAGCTATCGATGATGTTTCCTCATTTTTGGCTGGTTTTGTTTAAACAAGCCAACTCTGTCACATGTTACAATATCAGTGTGACAATTAAATTGAAACTGATGTTATTTAAATTCAGACCCTTACGAATACATGACATTTTGATTTATATTTGCCTGTAAATACTCTTCACATGCACTCATGCGCACCACACACACACACACACACACACACACACACACACACACACACACACACACACACACACACACACACACACACACACACACACACACACACACACACACACACACACTAACGAGACTAAACAAAATCAAATGAGTTGTTGAAAAATACATCAACGTCAACTTGAATCGAATCGACTAATAACCCCAAATGAAAGCAGTTTTGTTTCGTTTCAAACACTCCTTTCTTAGATGGCCCCCAAAGTTGCAGCAAAATTAATTGGGCAGATAAAAAAGAGAATTGTCATCGGGTCATGTGACATATGTTATTGATGGGACATTTTCTCTGGTTGGTGCAGCTGCTTATTGCTAAGGAGCCTATGTCCCAATGAAGGGCACATGCCCACTATCGGTGATTGGAGACAGGCACCTTCATATCTTATTTATGTTGACATTTCTTCCATCATCAGGAAGACCCTTAGGTGACGCTAGATGACATTAAGTGACACATAATTGACACAAAATTTCAGACTATACAGGTGCTGTTGGATGTTTGGTAATCTGGTTGCTAGCGTGGTGACAGATAGTTTGTTATTTTGAGATGGTCCCGCATTTTGATTCATCACATGACCCAACGGTCTGCATTGACCTTCACTTGGTTTTTATTATTATGATACTATAGATTATTTATTTTTACACAAAGGGGAGAAATAACACTAATCAAACATTTTACTATTTTTATTATTTACCCCGTAATCTTAAAACATACACAATGTCTTTGTAGTCAAGCAGAAAGGCTTGGATATTTAATTCAAGAAAGAAACAATGAAACTTTTAAAATAAAAAGTGAATAATATTTACGTATGTTATGTCCTGTATTGTATGAATGAACACATCATTAGAAATCACCACGGAATTACAAAGATCACAACACAGAAGTGAAACAGGCCAGGGATCACATCTCATCTCAGCTTATCAGATACAATTTGTCAATAATGTGCAAGTAGTGTTTCCCTATGGTGATGTGATTGTTCAGTTACGAGTATTTTTTATTTGGCTAGTGTAGAATTATTCTGATTTAGAACTAATTAGCAGTGCTGTCGCCATCACATCGTGACGGTTGCACGTGATGTATCCATGACGTCGATTGCCGTACGTAATGACAGGGTGGCCATCTTGTCATGCTGCGTTTATAAATAATCGACACAATTTTGCAAACGTTGTAATGCCCTTAACGTTTCTCATTGCAATCACCATCCATGCCATCAGCTGCCGCCCAAAGTCGGTTATTTATAGCAGATTCCTTGATTCCCAGTCACGCGTCATCGGATCGTAAGTCACGACATCCCGTTTGTGTATTCTGTGAACCGTGACTGTCTGCATTATCTCCATAACACATCAGAGGGATAGGATGGTTCACATTTTGCCTGTGCTATCGGTGTCGCCCAAGCTTTCCCAATTTGGGTTTATTTTAGGCAGATTTCTTGGTTGCCAGTCTCGCTTCATTGAGCTGGTAGTCACAATGCTGCTTGTGTGTGTGCAGTGAAGCGAGACAGAGACTCAACTAGTCTGATTCTGCCTGTTCATTTGGAGATGACTTCGCACGTAATTAAAGACAGTTAAAAACTGGTTTTAGATGGCTTTGATGTCTTCGGTGGCTATTTCTGAAGTGTTATGATGTTTGGATTTTGTTGAGTGTCATCGCATCAGTAATCTGTGAATGTTAATATCGGTCAAACCGTGTTGGTCATGTGACATTTGTGGTCCATAGGTCGAAGGTCAAGGACAAATCGTGTGGCATGATAAGCATCGCAGCCTGTTTGGATATCATAGAAAGTAGGGTTAGCATTGCAGTTTATGTGGTGTCTTTGGGGCTATATGGATATATATATGAACAAATAATGATTCAACTAAAACTCAAAAGGCATTTACATGATAAGTTTATGATTATATTCCTGCCAAAAAATAATAATTTGACAGTTTCATAGCGTGTGAAATAATCCAATATTCAGGATGGACTTTGGCCTACAATTATGTCTCGATACTTGTTGCCCATTAAGATTCAGCGATACCTGCATATCGATCTGACATTGTCGGACATGTGAGCCCTAAGTAATTCATAGCATTGTGATCATGCAAAAATACTTGTCATGATATGTGAGGCGTGCTTGGCACAGGTTTTTTTTATAAACATTGGTGTGTCTTACATGGTAGTGAGAGATATAGTAATAAACATTGGTGTGTCTTACATGGTAGTGAGAGATATAGTAATAAACATAATATTAACATTAATAATATTAATACTAATAAAAAATAGCTATCTATGACATGCCCTCTATCCAGGTCAAAGGCTGTAGCTGCAGAAACAACAATATATATATATTTGACCTTTTAATGATATGGACATTTTAATTATATATCTATTTATCAATTAACTTTTAAAAAACTGAACATTGAGACCAGTACATTTTGTGGAATGACATAAACGAAACACACGCACACAGACACACACACACACACACACACACACACACACACACACACACACACACACACACACACACACACACACACACACACACACACACACATATCAATTTTTGTACGCATGTTGTATCCCCAGTTCTTTCTTAAGTATTTATTCACTGCCACATAAGGTTTATGCATTTAGTATGTTGCCAAGCAACCATTACACATTTAACTAAGTTTACTGGCTTGACGTCATATCATGCAATTCTTGAATTGAAATGTTCCATCACTACATCTAGGTCTTATTAGTGGATTAATACTGATATCTACGAAATCAGATGTCACCTACTGAAAATATTTTACCGGAATTATGCACAAGATCTGATACTTGCGTAAAAACTTGAAAATCTGCAAGTGAAATCAAGGTGTTTGGCAATACTTAATAAATTCAGTTTGATTTACAACTCATTTAATTATATTGTACCATCATAGATAGATTAACTTGCTGAGTTCAAAAACCTGAAAGTCACCAATTGAAAGTCAAATAATTAAATCAAATATGTCGTAGTAAGCCTTTTTAAAAGCGAGATATAGGGATGATTAAAAAATGTGGATGATCTCTTGTCATATCGGGACATTTGGAAGAACTGAATGAGTTGTATTGGTAATCATAAATGATGAAGAAAGAGCAAATAAAGATCAGAATGAATCAGGGATGAGTCCTGATCACTACAGAAAGAATTGACATGTATCATTAAGTTGTCATACAGCCGCCAGAATTTCACATAAAGAATGTCTTTATCATCTTTCCATCTGTGATTTTTCATGGATTTATAATGGGCTGTGGAGGGTGTAAAAGTTTTCAGTTTGTGAAGCTGTACCAGTTTTAAGTGCAACATTTGACACTGGTTCTGCCAACAGCTGGTTGTAGACAACATTTTGAAGCTCACGACAACCTCAGCTGCCTATAACATGCATTTTAATATATGTATTTTTAAATGTTGCCAGTAGTGAATGAAGACACGTTTTTAAGAATTTGAATTTTAAGCGTTTTTTTAGAAGTACGGAATACAAAATAACGTTACTGTCATTGTGTACTTTTAAAACAACTTATCTATGCTTAATATGCCATACTTATTGCTAACGTAATCCTGTTACTAGTGTTAGCAGAACTATCTTAGTAAATCACATCCTATAAAATGTTGTAGATTGTTATTACCAGGTCAGGTTTTAAATGGAATAGACTAGCTTTGATATTGTAAAACAAACTTTACACTATTTTTTTGCGTTGAACCTTTTATGCTTGCGTATCACAGTAACCGCAATGACGACAATGTTGCCTTTGGGAATCACTTGCAACTATGTCGTGTGTGATTAGGTGTACAAAAACAATAAATAATGATTTATTATAGCCCATTATTATTATTTGTGATGTGACAGGCCCATTTGCGAATGTATTCTATCGATCAGTGAGGATTCTGACAGTGCTTGTGGCATTGAAGTGGAATGACAGTGGCAGCTAACATTGGTTTGATACAACCATTCTGTAAATAAAATTCCAGAATGTAAATTATTTTAATAATTATGTTACAGTAAAACCTGTCCATAATGGTCATCATCGGAACTGCGCCAAATTACCGTTATATACAGGTTGCCGTTGTAGAGAGTTTCATGACTTGGATACTCACTAGGTGGAGCCACAGTATTATGAATGGTTATGTTGACGTTCGCTAGTTGGTACTCTCGTGAACAATACAAACCTAGAGTTAACAAAAATATTAAATAATACACTACACAACTTGCTATATTTAAGTGATGTTCCTTTTTTTGGCCCATGGTGAAATCAATCACGCCCTCCAAGTAAAAGCAAACAGAAAAAGCTTTGATGTCAAAAAGGAAACATGAGGGTGTGAACGAGTGGAAGGCAAGTGTTGGCCCAGATTTGCTCTCCAGCTATGCCAAGCCACCTAGGTAAATATTATAAGGGCCCTCTTCCATCTGTGGCTATATGCTCAAGGCTTCTCTGAGCTCACTTTGGACATCAAAACTGATTCTACTTTTTTGCTGGAGTAAAGGAGCCACATAGCAGCTGCAACAAGCTGATGTCAAGTGTGACTCAATTGCAATTTGATAGTCCAGCATACACGGGATGACACCCACATAATGACGTTTTATTTAGGGAAATTATGGATTCTCTTTGACCTGCCGGCAAGCAGGTCTGTGACTAGACAACAATGATGTTGACTATGAATGGTTCGGTCCAAATTAACTGACCGTTATACGCAATAGACAGGTTACTGTTATGGACAGGTAGTGGGCAGTGCCAACTAATAGGAAGTCATTCGGAACTTTCAAAAGTGACCATTATATCCAGGTTATCGTTATGGACAGTTGGCCACTAAGACGGGTTTTACTCTATTTTTTATTAAGTTTTACTTATTTACAAACTTCGGCCTGATAGTATCTATAATAATAAATATACATTCTTGCAATTTGATTTGGCAACCAGCTTTTTGTTTGAAAAACCATCATTACTGCTGAGTTACTCTTCATTTTGTGCTGTTTATTGTGTTTCGTTAAAAAGCAGGTTCTATTCCAGTGGTGTTGTTTACTTGTTTGTTTTGTGTCAAGATCGGTAGTGTGTGGCTGTATTTGTATGCTAAATACATGTTGGAGAAGCCTCCCCCGTTCAGAATGGGAACATCACCAGTTTTTGTGTATGTAGACCTGTGAGCCAATTAGTAGACAAGAAAGCAGTTGAAGTAATGGTACCCGAGTAGTTGACACTGTATGTGATCTGTTTAGTGAGAGTGTGGTATGTGAAAAATGTCTGGAATGTGATGGATGACACTGCATAATTGACCAAGGTATTTTATTGTTATTGCCAGTTCAACATGATTGTACCTACGATGATTCAGATTGTATGATTTGTATTGTTTAGTATTGTTATTAGACCTCAATCAAATATAGTTGTGTTTCCAGTAACATTGATTTTTAAAATAGGGTAGGTAAGTAGAAAAAACATCTTATTTTTTAAACATTTTATTGCGAAAAGATAGGGTAGGCTGACCTATTGTAATATTTTATTTTATTTTCGTCAGTCTATACAAATTTCTGGCAGTCTATAAAAGGGCATACATTATAACTTGCACTGCTGGGGTTAATACGACACATTTGAATGAAACTGGGAGGTACTGTCATGTACATCTTAATGTGATAAAGAAAACAATGTCATCACGCTAAAAATACACTTGTCATATTAATTGAACATGAAATATCAAGATAAACTGTGGCTTATAGTTGAACCATACAACCCATTGTGTAGTTTAATATGAGCAAAACAAGCTATAACACATTACACATTTAAATGGTCTTTCATCAATGTGAGTTACAGAATAAGGAATTGTACATTTAAATGGTCTTTCATCTGTGTGAGTTACAATTACAGTCAAACAAAAGCAACCGAATCCAATCTGTCATACCTTTTAAAAAAAACATTAGAAGCTGCAGTGTGCATCATTTATAAACACAAAAATCAAATCAAGCCTAAGGCTATCTACTAGTACTGTGGGCAATTAAAATAATGTCACTGCCAAAATTGACAGTATATTAAAGAAATCAGTCCCACAGACCATGGACTATGCAAGCTCAGTTTCACTAATTATTTTTGTTCGGCCATTTTAGTTAGCGTCATATATGATGCCATCCAACAGAATTTGTTAAAACTACCCGGGTACTAAACAGAGACTGTATCACTTTGAGCCAGCATAACCTAGGCTGTTGTTATTCCTTCGAGTTTTGTGTTCAAAACCGGAACCTGTACACTTATGCGTGTTCTAACGATGTGACAAGTATACTCATGTCCGAAATATTCGGGGCAGGTCAAAATTCATGGCACTTTACATCAGTTGACACGAGGCACCAGGGGCGCCTTTACGCAGAAATCCATCCAATATTAGGAACGATCGCGGAATGTCCGTTCCAAAAGGTCAATTCTTGTTATTTTTCAGGACTTTTGCAATGAATATCAGAATTTTTTATTATGTTGAATGATCATTGTAATAGTCTTTTGCCGGAATATAATGCATAGGGTCACGCGGAAATACTAGGAACGATCGGGTTACCGGAAACACAGGTATTATTTTATTTAGCCTTGTGCAATTATCAAACTACCAGCAACAATTGTATCTTTACTTACAGCACAATTAAATGTATTCATTGAGATATTTATAGTGAGTAAACACCAGTTTATGCTTCAACTCTCCCCAATTCAAACTCAATATTAATAGAGAATGTCATAATCTAAAGGTTTGAGAACATTTGATGACATTATGACACAGTCTAATGTCATTTTTGCAGATCTACTCGGTGCTGACAAACATATGCTTGATGTGAAACAGCTTGAGGGAGCTATGAGTTAATGGCATTCGTTAATGAAAATGTTTTTTGCAAATGGTGACAAATTACAGGCATTTTTGTTCGGTCAATTGCCTCTAGGTGCTAAATGATTCTCTTGATTAATCACGTTCGGTGTTTGTCAAGGAGACATGGCACTTAAATAGTGTAAGAATGGGTGTAATGAATTGACCGAAAATTGCACGTCTTATTTGATCTGCTGTGGGGACATTACATTTATGAGTTTTCATAGGTTCCCTGAAATTCATGCTGTTTATTCTCATGCTGGTGTGAATAAAATAATCGATCTGACGTCAGTTACGATAATAACATTTGCAGTATATGTTCATGACATCTATACTGAGTAATTCAGACTAGCAGAAAGTGCTGAAAAGGTCAAAAGATTAGGATCATATTTTAGTTCAGCAATTGAGAAACCGCACATATATATCCAAAACAAACCATGAGGAAACGGGATTAGCACACATTTGGTGATTCTGAACACCAAAAAATGTACTCTGATGGGGAGCATTAATTATTTCATTTTGACAACATCAGTGTGAATTGCCATCACTACATCTATCGATCTGTGTTGATTTCAAGACATGTTTCAAGGCAAGAAAAATCAGTCTTGTTTATGTTATATTTCTGTGGTTGATCTATGAAAGATAGGTTTTTAACAGAAGAATGGTTTACAAATTACATACTCATAGGTGGGACGGGGGTAACTCGTGGAAGGGAAGTATAGTTTACAGCTTATTGGACACAAGGTGGCATACTGCATGCAGTGTTGGGGGGTTAGACCTGCTGTGTACTGTACTGTACTGTTCTGTGTGGAGGAGTTGTTTTCCCATGTTTTTATGAACTGTAGATTAAAGGTAAGTTTTTATAATGCATGTTATCCAATCCTCAGAACTGCTCATTTTAAAACTCTACAAATCATTCCCTAACAGACCTATTCAGTCAAATACCATCTCGACCAAATGTGGAATCTCTCGATTGAGAGCTTGGTGCTCTAATCCCTATGCTACAGCAGCCCAGATAGTGCTTTAGAGTAACGACTGTGTTGACCAGTTTCCGTACTCTACACACTGTGTCTAGTCCTTGTGGCCGTTTAACTAATTTATTCCACCATTGATACAGACAAGAAGAGGTCAGTTTCTTGTGGACATTATTAGTTTGGTAGTGGTCAACTGGAAGTAAAGAGGCTCTGATTACAGATGTCTCCAGAGGCAGACTGACCAGTCCAAGCAGCTGGTTTGACCAGCAGATACAGCTAAATGACCATATCATTGTGGACATCTGAAAAAAAAATTTGTTGGGCATTTATATTCTTAACTTGTCTTACTTGACTTAAATGCCTAGGCCAATTTGACCCCTCGCATTTATAGTAATTATATAGTTTTTATTGCACAAGGACAGATGTAAACTTTGTTGTATTAGAAACAACTCATGGATAGATTCAAGGGTTACGATATTTCATGTCCATCATCATTTGCTGTATATATTTCATTTTATTATATTTCTAAAGTATTTAGTTGAGAGTAAAATAAATGTTCAAAGTAAATATGGGTAACTTGTGTAATGTTTTCAAGATCCTTTTCAGCCTCCATCAACTGAACCCCAGTGAAGGATCAAATTTCCAAATCAGTAAAATGTTCACTCCCATCCATGATATATATATATATCCAAATCAGTACTGATTTGGATATATATATATATATATATATATCATGGATGGGAGTGAACATTTTACTGATTTGGAAATTCTTAGGATATATATATATATATATATCCTAAGAGTAATTACTGGTATGTGTTCTTTATAGATGAGTAGTTGTCTTTATAGACATGAGTAGTTGTTTGTGAGAGTACCTTTTATACCATGTAGGACATTATTTAGCACATTTTACATATCCAGAAAGCTATATATATATTCCATTAATTAGTATTTGCAAACAGCAAGTAATTATTCAAAGGTCTTAAGATGTGTACTTGTGATGTTGATTTTACTAAGAACAACTTCTTTTTGCATAGCTGTTATTTATTTAAAACATGCAATCCAAAAATATGCATGAATTAAACTGGTACACAAATTGTTTGCCCAACAACTATGTCTTGAAGAGGGTGTAAATGTGACATGTGCATCAATAGTCCTTCAAGAAATTTACATCTGATGATGATCATTTCTATGAAATATTCATTTGGGTGTGAAAATTTCATCTCACACCAACACATTAGTGGCATCATCACAAGGTCATTGACATTGTGGCAAGACTCCGTATCCATTCACAAAATATAGTAACCGAACACGAAATCCAGACACTGACAGCTGCGTTTTAAATTAGGCCTTTGTACATACAAGTTGTATAAATATGGCTTGGAGAACCAGAACAGGCCTATTTACTGGCTCCAATCACAGATGATCTGACATGATAATATGTTAATGTATGGTACACTAGAGACGATTTCACAATCCGAGCCAGTTTCAGCCAGTACACCCCAAGAATGGTTATAACCCCTGTTGTGTGTGCTGGGGCATTGATCGATATCGCCGTAGTGTTTGCACTGACTGTTTGTCCTAACATCTAGACCAGGATATCACCTATTCTGTACACTGTACTATAGTATAGGCGAGGATCCAGCCAGTCGAAAACAGAACTTGGAACTCAGCACCCCCAGTATTTCTGTGTGCAGTTGGTGATTTTTGGTGAACTCAGGGGTTGCAGTTGGGGGGGGGGTTGGTAAGCCTCAGCCCCCCCAATATTTACAACATTTTGATATACATATATATATATATACACTGTATGCAGATCGCTCTGTGATATGTGATGGAATTCATATGAATGTAAGATGGTTAGAAAATTGCAGTTTTAAATAATAAAGGTTCGTTACTGTTATGTCTGTTCCTCATTTATTACCGTTATATATATATATATTAAATTATTAAAAAAACATTCAATTTGTAAACAGCTGCAGTAGGCACTTATTGGCACCCGTTAACTTTGAAGATGTCTTGTTCCCATACTTCTTACCAAACTGGGAATAAGTACAGCGCTTCAGCAAATTTGCTGCTAATAATTAACTCACGGAACAGACAACCTCCATTTTAGTTACAGGTGCAACACGTGGCTGAGTTGCGAGAGAAATTGGAGAGTTGATTTAAAGGCCATTAAAAGTATGCCTGTACAGTGTACTGTAGTGTCTCAGTATGGCCATGTTAGCCTTGACCGTCTGTCGTCATATCAGTTTCTCATGGCCCTTGTCTCACTGGTTTGTAGTCATAGTAGTAGTAGTGAAACATTTATTTCATGACAGTGGTCAAGTCTCATTTACGACATGATTTTCAGTTGGCTATCAGAAACATACACTCCTATGTATCCACAGTTTCATAGCTTTATTTTAAATTCTCAGTTCACAACAACTTCAACAATGTACCTGTGTATTATATGAAGCAAAATAAAAATAATAAATCCATTAATTAATAACAATAAACATTTCAAAAACACGAATCGGTTAACCAATTCTAGAAAGACAGAATAAGTATATAAATTAAAATACAATTTACAAGTAAAACGGCAACAGATCATTGGGAAAAAATTCTCAATTATATATACTGTATACCTTTGTGGACAAGTTTTAAAATGGACAGTGTTTTGTTTGTGCCTTAATCATGATACGCTTTGATGACAGGTTTGAGAAGATTCTGTTTAATGTTTTTGGGTGTAATAAGTTCAACCAACAAAACTGCCAAACTGAATTGTATACGCATTCCTTGTGATTGCAACTCAACTCATTCAGTAGTCTTGCTGTTGTGATGCTTCCACTGTTCCAGTTTCTGGTCATGGATGGTAGATAAGAAATGACTAGATTCTGTTGTGCGTAAACAGACGGGTGTGAGTCAAGCTGCTGGATTGTAGCTGTGGAACACATACCTGTAGTTTTCTTAAATGTTTTCTTTGCATTTGCACAGTATGACGTTCATTGCCTGTGCTTATCCACTCAATGAAATCTTTCATGTTCAGTTTGTTCCACTGCAGTTTCATCCATTTCCGTCTTCCTTGCTGTCTTCCTCTTTGTCTACCCACTGTCATGGAAGGCTCCTTCATTTATTGTGTCCAAACCACTTCCTGTAGTAAAATTGACTAAAAATTATATTTTATCTGCAAACACGTGTGCGTGTGAGCATGAGCGTGTGCGAGCGCAAGCAAGTGTGCGCATGCACATGCAGTCATGCATACATGTACACGGTGTCGTTGTTAAGTTTCAACTGGTAGTATCGATGTGGAATATTATTATTTTATACAGGTAGAACTTGTTTTTTGTTGGCAATTATTGCATTATACACATAAATTACATGTCAAAATTTCTTTAAAATAGTGCATACACACGCATGCACGCACACACACACACATACCTACATGCATGCACTCACACACACACGTATGCATACATGCACGCACGCACGCACGCACGCACGCACGCACGCACGCACGCACGCACGCACACACAGATTCACACATGCACACACACAGACGGTTTGTAAAATAAAATATTACACATGCAGCATTTTTGTGGGAGGAAAAGATTGCATTTCTATGTAACCATCCTGAGTGTAGTGTGATCTATGATGGGATGTCGACAGTAGCAGTGGCCTTGAACGCTCTGTCTCCTCATCTCAGATCAGTGACAGCTTCACTAACCAGCTGTCTTGCCTCCAGTGAAGTCATGGCACTCACTTCTAGGAAGATGCCGCAGCAATGATGCAATGGTTCCAGAAAGCACCTGCTATGTGTTTTAAGGGGATTCACTATGGTGGAAATCATATTAGCCAAAAATATTGTTTTCACCATAGTGCATGGATCGCCTTAAAGGCAGGACAACATGAAACCAGGCTGATGTCCAGTGATTTGTACGTAGGTCAAATTGGTAGTTATCCACGGCCCAGCGAGTTCGTGTGTTCAGTTATATCAACCATACCTTCGAGGGATGCGGTTCTGGTTTGCTAGATAATTTGAATTGAGGTCATAGGGTAATTTTATATTGTTTGTAAATGATACCCAAGCTGTGTGGTTGATCATAGTTGCCCATAAGTACAGACGGTTATGTCATGTATTGTTTATTGTCATCATAAATTGCAGTGTAATGTATTACAACTGTCTATGCTCACCGAGTGCAATGTAAAGACTGCAACGCATGTTTTCAGTGCTGTTTATGGGTCGCGGTTGCAGTGCTGTGCGACCTGGCATTAGTTCTTCATAAGATGAGATATTTGTGTCCCGCGTGGGCAGCTGATGATTAAAAACACGGCGCCACCTGTGTTTCTCTTCATGCAGTTCTGATTGACTTTTTCATTCCAGATTTTCTGTGTTCATATTTGGGGTAGGATTATGACCATAATATCGGTCATTGTAATAGGTTTTCGTGGAAACATTTAGCATTATTTGCAGGTATGTTCTGATGAATTCATGGCGATATGGATGCCATTGCTTGCCGCAAGGCTTATTTGAGTGTAGTCGACATTTTATTGGATGATGTAAATCTGAACAGAATGAATGCACAATTTTGCTGCAGGTGTTAATTAGCAAAAAATTATAATTTAATAATGTTTGTAATTAATTATTTTTTCTTTTTCAGTTTCCAGAACATGGATTATACGGCCTGGAAGATAAGATACTGTTGTTCCGTCATGATCAGAAAGACCCAAACATTCTTAAGCATGTCGATTCCATATCAGAAGTGGTGGCTGACACACTCATCGAAGTTGTGCTCTCCGGTAAGTCGACAGAGACCTCTGGTGGATGGCAAAAAAGGACGTTAACGTCAGTTAATACAATACAATACAATACAACTTTATTGATCCCAACATTGAGAAATTGCACGTCTGCTATCAACTCTAATGCATAAAAACAAAATCAGCCCTCATGCACTCATACATAAAAAATAGTAATATGAACAAGTAGTTTACAGCAGTCCCAGCTCAATTCAAGCATTCACTATGTAATCATGCAAATCAATTACTATGACTTAGTTTAAGTATCACATTTACACACCCACACACTGTATGCATTGAAGACAGTAGCCGGAGCAGCAACGTCAGCATCTGTCTGTCTGTGTGTGCATTGAAAATGTGTATTGCAGACAGTATGAATGAATTCCTATAGCATGTGGTTCTAGTGAGTGGAGCCCTGTGTCTGTGTCCTGTCTACACGTCTGTTGTCAAATGTCTGAGTGGGTGGGTATCGTCTGCCAAAATCATCTGTACTCTATCCATTATCCATCTTTCATGTGTGGATATGAAAGTGACCTGTCCCCTCCCTACAATCCCACTTGCTTTCCTGATATATTTCTCTAGCCTGTTCTGTCCTGATTGCTGATATTGCCAGTCCAGCACACTGCACCAAAGTAAAGCACGCTGTTCACCGTTGAAGTGTAAAACATTTGCAGCAGTTTTTTGCATACATTAAAGGATCTTATATAATATCGACTGCATATCATTATTTTCTTGTAATCCTGCTATTTTGTTCAAGATTTGTTTAACCCAATGGAACAATGTTTTTAAATAGTTCCTGACACCTTGGTATTTATGTTAATTTTGGAACTTCCTGTAATTTTCTACAAATAATTACAATGTCTGAATAGAAGTAAAATTGGTCGTAAAATGTGTGTCACATTCATGCATGTGTAACACATGTTAACAAGTAATATGTACATTGCTTACTTTTGCTAAAATCTTTGGAACAGTTGACTTCTATCTTTAGGTTGGAAAACTTGTGACCGTACCACGCAATAACCTTATTCTGTGGTATATAGAACCAGTGCATTTTGCCATTTTCTTGTCTAATTTTGACCAATCAAAAATAATTTAATAGTTGATCTGATGATTTCACCAAAACACAACTACAGTTATTTACAAATAAGTCTGCACGTTGTAGTGGATGTTGTATTAAATTTCTCACAAAATGACTCTGACATGACCTGAGAGAAAACAAATAAATTTGAGGAGCCGTGACAAATGCGAAGGTGTTTTTGGATTTGACTTTAGTATGTGAATTATGCCACATACGTCTGGCATGCAGTCAGTAAATTATGTTAAACATGTCGGATTCAATCACAGCCTTGGCAATAACCAGAAAATGGTACCATTTTTTTTGAATTGAATAACTCACTTTTACAGGTGGGTGCTTTGCATGGTAATGAGTTCTTGAAATGTCACCAGGCACAAAGTTGGCTGTCGTGTGGTAGAGGGTTGGTACATTACCAACTTAGGACATTTGATCTATGGTTTTGATGGAACCATTATCAATTTTTTAATGGAATTCATTTTAACAGCTATTTCCGTTACTGGTGTATTACCCTGGTATTGTACACGAGTTTAGTGCATTAGGGTTAGCTATTACCCGGTAGTATAATTCTTAAATGTTGTGGTTGGAAATAAATTACTTACTTACTATTACTGCTATACCATTTGAAGAGATAACAGAATCTACCCCATGGTAGTTGTGGTTCAGATAACCGTGACTATTACACTGTGTTGTGGTAGTGATGTAAGATTTTAAGCCAGCAGGAAGAATAACATAGTAGCAAGCAAACAAATACACCAGACAACTTTTGTGTTTATTCTGTATTCTGTTAAACTATTATAACAAAATAAATAGTTAGTAGCAGATTATAACAAAAGCAGAACACACGGAGAGACGGAAAGACGGAGAGACGGAGAGAGAAGAGAATAACAAAAGGAGAAGAAGCCTAAGTTTAAGACAGAGAGAGAGTGTAAAAGAGAACTGGTAAAGATGCTAGAGAATGGGAGAAAATGGCACCTTACACTGAGATAGATGGATGTACAAGTTGTTTGGATGGCTGAACGAATCCGTGGTGTGGCTCCCCGTACCCCACCTCACATGAAGACAAAGGAGATTCATTACAATAATTAAGATGTGGGATCAGACCACAACATTTTTATATTTCCTTTTGCATTTAATGAATTCGAGTAATTTGTTTCGTAGGAAATAACCATCATGATCCAGGGAGTATAATGATTCCATTACTAAAATATACACAAAGACACATATCTTACAGATGCACCGTGTTTATGAAAACTACTTACTTCTGTAGAAAACATGTTTACAGCATGATTCTGGTGCGATCTCCTTAACTGATGTCATTGGGGGGTCAAGCATGTCACTCGTTTCTGATAGCGATTTGTTAAACAAACCAATATATTAGACAACATGAAAGCATTGCAAATGTAGTGAAGAATGCAATGAAATAATAGCCTACAAGAAAATACCAAGGGGCAGAGGTTATCAGTAGTCAGTAGATAAGGGGAAATGTTGGGTAGGGTACAATAGTGGTGGTTTGATAAGGCGTGGGTGGAAATAAAGTCACAGGAAATAAAGTCACAACATCATTTTATTTAAAGACAGTACTAAATAAAAGTATAACATTTTTGGCTGATAATTAAGCACAAATCCGTCAGATGTTTAAAATGACTATGCCGAAGAAACATTGTCACAGTGTTTCACATTTTCAGTTGACAACTAAGCATATCAAAGATGAAGCATGATTAATGAAGACAAATACCCTGAAGAAACTCTTGTCCTACATTTTTTTTTATTCTACGATTTATCTATAGATGAGTTTCGTTAAAGTTGTTGAATGTTAAATGTTGTGTTGTCTTTAATTGTTATGATTACAACGAATGTTGTACAAACTGCATTTAATACAGTGTATATCAACCGGACGTACATAAAACTACATATTTAAAGTTATAACTTCTTTTCTTGTGACTTTATTAGTTAAGAATAACAGAAAGAGGAAAAAGCATTTACAGTTTGGTTAAGAAAGAGCAGACGACATAGAGAGGGTAGGAGGTGCGTGATAGTACATCAAACAGAAATACAAATATTGGACACAATGAAGACAATTATTTACTTTGGACCTGTCTCGGAATAAAATGAAAAAATAATGCGATTAAACTAATTAACTGTGATTACATATTTTGAAACTGTAGCAATATTTGCTGCGGCTCTGCTGTTATTCACTGTGGGTTAGTCTTTGCAGCACAGTGATTGAATGTAATAAAATTGTAGCAAGAATGCGTAATGTGTTCAGCATAATTACAATACAGTTAGTTAACTTAAACAAACAGAGTAACTTGTGAAATGTCATTGCAGATGTAACATTTTCATTTGCTGCTGTGCTGCAATGTTTTATTCACTATGGTCCTGTTATTGCAGCGAACACGACAATGGAAGAGCTACAGATCCGGCCACACATACTGTTTGTTCACTCGTACAAATCTCCACATTTCTGTGACTTCTGCGGAGAGATGCTGTTTGGCATCGTACGCCAAGGACTCAAATGTGAAGGTCAGTGAGAAGGGCTAAATAAGGAGAGCAATGCTATTGGTTCATAACAAAGACATTTTCAAAAAACAATTAAGGACATATTCTGTTTCACAGTGCACACTGTATATTATCATTTAAAATATATCCATTGTTAGTGAGAAAAGCCCATTTAAACATTTCACCAAATAAACTACATCCTTGAAGTTGGTGTAGTGTTACAAATACAATCGCCCGCCAGTTAATAGAGACAAAGGGTCAAGATTATGATGAAGTTCATGAAACACTAACTAGTGATGTTAAGGGGTATACATAACGACACCTGCCCGGATGTCTGAATTCAAAAATTTGAGAACTTGACAATATAGATACTCGATAGGTGGCGTCATTGTATTGCGACTGTGAATGCTGATGTTCGCTCATTGGTGCAGTTGTAGTATTCAAGGTTCTGTGGTTTTACTGATGAGCAGTGACATATCAGCGTGGGCCATAAAGTTGGAAAAGGCAAGCTGTTTGATCTTGGATAGAATTTAAGCCATGGTGGGAATGTTGACCCAGCTGTTAGTAACCCAGCTTTACTCCTCGGATTACTGGTGCACAAAGACCAATACAGGTGTAAAACTATTCTGAGGTCTTTCAGCTAGGTTCCGATTGGGTCTGAATATATATTCAATATTTTATACTGCGCACCGATGTGTCCCAAAAATGTGCAGAATTTCTGTGGAATTATGCAGTTAAACCTCACGATTTTTTTGATGATCATAAAATAAAAAATCACACAACTTAAGTCCAAAAACCATCACGCATGGTGTGGCACTTGCGATTTTGACTAACCAAAATTGCTATTAGCGTCAGTGTGTTTAACCTCACTAGGTGGCATCACTGGAGCAATTTATTTCCCTCTGATGCTTATATATTGTGAAGTTATGTGACCACCCCAGGGTTTTATGTACATACCATGTATACCCTGCCTGAACGTCTGTCTGTCTATCTGTCGGTCTGTCGGTCTGTCTGTCTGTCTGTCTGTCTGTCTGTCTCTGTCTGTCCATCTATGTCCGTCCGTCCGTCCGTCCATCCGTCTGTCTGTGTAGTGTGAATCAAGTGGTGTGGTGTTGATTGCAGGCTGTGGGTTGAACTTCCACAAGCGTTGCGCCTACAAGATCCCCAACAACTGCACCCACATGAGGAGGCGACACTCCACCTATGGGTCAAGTCGTGTCGGCTCCTTCCAGCTGCCCCCTGACACAACCATCAGACAGAACTCTCAGGTAAATAGATGCCATTCAGATAAGAATGCATTAGTAAGGTGTGAATATAATAATATCTGGCCTACACCCACATGCGGCAAACAGCAGCTATTACCATTACTGCATGGCGTGGACATTACTAGTTTGGTAGTGGTCAACTGGAAGTCAAGAGGCTCTGATTACAGATGTCTCCAGAGGCAGACTGACCAGTCCAAGTAGCTGGTTTGACCAGTAGATACAGCAGCTGAATGACCATATCATTGTGGACACCTGAAACGTTTTTCTGTTGGGCATTTATATTCTTAACTTGTCTTACTTGACTTAAATGCCCAGGCCAATTTGACCCCTCGCATTTAGTAATTTTATATATATATATAATTATTGTTTTTATTGCACAAGGACATATGTAAACTTTGTTGTATTAGAAACAACTCGTGGATAGATTCAAGGATTACGATATTTCATGTCCATCATCATTTGCTGTATATATTTAGCATTTTATTATATTTCTAAAGTATTTAGTTGAGAGTAAAATAAATGTTAAAAGTAAATATGGGTAACTTGTGTAATGCTTTCAAGATCCTTTTCAGCCTCCATCAACTGAACCCCAATGAAGGATCAAATTTCCAAATCAGTAAAATGTTCACTCCATCAAATAATGCATCGGTTTACTCAAATCACAATTACCCGATTTTAGTTGGCCATAGTGATTTTTCTCCTAGTACAATTACTGAGGTTGCAACTGCTGCAGCATGGTATGAAACTTTGCTTCACTTGAGTTGGTCCCTCCTTGGCAGGTTGCATTTACCTCCCCACTCCCGTGTGAGATCTTTTACTTCCCCTGTCCTGGCATAGACCCCAGGTACGACAGACTAGTGACTGTTATTGTCTCAATAACAAAATGGAATGTATGCTCAAGTTTTGAAATGGCAAGAGATAGACATAAACTCTGGTTCTCTTGACTGACAATCCGATGCTCTACAACCAGAATACTGGACCCCGCTTAAAATAGTTATATGGAATTAATACATTTTAGAAGTTTGAAATATATTTCTTATTTCTGGGCATGTTAATGGTGACATGTTATTGATGTTGAAGTCAACACACAGATTGGAGTTAAACTATGTTGTTGTTTCAGTCAAGCTTCAGCCATGTTGGTGCTTCTGCAAAGTCTCAATCGAGTGTCAGTGATGTTTTATTTTTAATGTCACATTTTAACGTTATGCATTTTGTTTGAATCTATGTTGTTTTGTAGGATTTCATTCTGTTTTATTTGAATAGGTTTTCATTTTATTGAATTGTTTCATTAATTTTTGATGTTTTTCTGTTGACTGCTTTTAATGTGCCATCATTGGCAAGCCAACGTTTTGAAGGATCATGTTATTTTATAGTATATTTTGTTTCAGTGAATTATCATATTTATGTACACAGAGATATAATTTTTTTATTTTATGTCTGAAATGGATTGTGTTTCAGTGAACTAGCATTATGTTTCTGCCTGTTGTGTATTATTTGTTGTATTTCAGTCAAGTCTTATAGTGTTTCAGTCATTTAATCAGCCATGTTCTGTGGTTGTGCCATACAGTGTTGTTCAGGCAATGTTGTGTTTCTTTGATATTTGTTAGTCAAGTAGTACAGCGTCTGAATAGAGTGGTAGTCATTCTGCTTAACTAAAATACTATACACGTCTTACATTTCAGTCCAGTAAAAATAATAACTTTATTTGTAAAATGTGTGTCTTGAATATATTTTGACAAAAATTTATATTTAGTAGTCTTGTAGTAAACATATTTAACAAATGTATATATTAATAGATGTATTAATTATAACTATAACTATATTCTTGTTAATGTAAATAACAAATATAATAAAGCAAAATTTCAGTGAAGAAAATAAGATGAAATATGTTAATGACTTGTCGACAAAAGGTAATAATAAAATACTGCAAGATTTAATGTTGTAAGAGGCAGTATAATCGACAGGACTATACAAATTTTAATACTACAAATAATTAGAAAATGCAGCCTTATAAATATGCATTTTTAAGGCGAGTTTGAGTGAGACTGTGATGCGAAAATCATCAGGTAAATTAGCAAAGTGTCATTACAGAAATCTGAGTAAGAGTTAAATTATCCTGTCAGTTTTTGTATTTCAGACAGTATGTCTTAAATATTAGTCATGTAATAATAATAATGTGTTTCAGGAAAATTTGCAGAATGATGAATAGCTAATAATAATAATATACTTCTAATGTGCCTATATTCTGAGGAACCTGAGCTCAGAAGTGCAAGAAACAATAATTATAATGCTCAACAGTTATCGGTTCATGGACCATTGAATATATTTAGGGTGGAAATGCAGTTTCGAAAAAGTAATGTCTAAAGTTTTCTTTACAGAAGATAGCTACCGTTTCGGATGATATTAAAGTAATAAGTTAATTCCAGATTCTAGATGCAGCTGCAGAGAAAGCACCTGTTTGCACGTGTTAATGTATTTGAATTGTGTTGTGTTTCAGTCAAATTTCAGCCAACTGTGTGCCATGTCATCGAAGTCGAGTGTCAGTGATAAGTCACCTCCCCGTTTTGCTTCACTCACGGTCTCACACACTGCATATTTATTACTAGCCTCAGTTAGGTCGATGCCACTGCTTTTGGTGTTAGCGCCGATTATTTTGCTCTGCCTTTTTCCACCATAGTTCCTTTAAATCCCACCGCTTCACCGAATGTAACCTCTAACCTCCCGCCTCCGCATTATTGCCTGCTGACAACATTTGGGAAACGCCCAACTGGGGTTGGGTTCGATTGCAACTGATGGATTCAGTATGTTGCGGTTTATTTAGATCATGCAGTATCTTTTAAACAACATTGCGCTATTTTTTGCAAAGAAAAATACCTGGAATCAGAATTTCAACAAAATATTCGACAGTGTTTGATAGTTCAACATCCATTTTTGGTGGCTTGATGGACCTTGTTGCTAGGCAACAGGTCATGTAATGGATAGGTCTGTTGTTAATTTGTATTTAATTGTGGGGTAATTGCAATTGAAGCAGTTTATAATGTTGTAATTGAGTTTTATGCATAGTACTAATCGTAGTTGATCGAATGTGAGAATTCACAAAGAGCTTTGTTTAAAATCAGTGATACAGTTAATGTTATTTATTTAAAAAAAATGTATAGTTGTAGTTGTGTAAGGAGATTCATCCAACAGGATGGTTCAAATTGTAAATCTTTTTATATTTTTCACTGTCAGTCTACCTGTATAGCTTCAAATAAGTAAATGTAAGTAACCATGACAATTGCACGCAACTGTGCATTTCTTCACATTCTACCCATTTTCAGTGATATCTTTTGATATTAAAGGAGGGTTTTCCGTTCTTTTTTTGGTTAAAATCATGTTATGCATGCATGTTAAACTACCCTGGTATATTTAACTATACCCTGGTATATGCATTTAAATATACTGACAGCTCAAATATGTTTTAGCAAAGCAGACATTTTTTTTGAATTCAATAGTTCAATGTTCACAAAAATGTCCGTACTTTCACTCAAATTCCCGAACATTGAGCTTGGATATTTTCAAGGAAGATCGTGTGACCGGACAGGAGTGGAACTTCTAATGTCAATATATATTGTCTTCATGGCTTCAGACATGAGGCCATCATGCAAGCAGTACACTAAACCAACAGTTTCCACCTGGAACACTTAAATTTCAACAACAACAACAACAAATGTTTCATTAAAACACATTTTGCCAGTCATTATTTTATAATATGTATAGTTTAAGCTTTATACCATGATTTTATGATCATCAATGAATTTGACCATATTTATTTATTGAGCTGTTTCTTGACCTAGAACGATAGTGAGGCAAATAAGGTCAAAGTATAAGTCTTGATAATTAATTAATGATCAATGATTGTTTAAGATTAATCTAAGGCATTTGGGATAATGGACTACTGTAATCGTTAACCCCTGTATTAATGTGAATATTTAGTAGACAACGTTTGTCAATATATTTTATACACAAAATTATAATGCAATATGGATAATAGCAAATTGACTGCTCTCGCCTTACTAGATCTATCAGCTGCTCTTAATACAACAGATCACAACATTTTTTTACATCACCTTAACAGACACTTTGGTATATCTGGCACGGCTCTTCAGTGGTTTAGTTCATATTTTGTGACCGATACCAAAGCATTAACATATGTGGCTCACTGTCTTGTCCAGAACATCTTCCATTTGGTGTCCCACAAGGTTCTGTCCTTGGCCCTGTTCTGTTTAGCTTATACACTATATCACTTAGTTGAGTCATAACTAATCATAATATAAATCATAATTTGTATGCTGACGACACACAGGTGTATATATCACTTTCATCAACTGACACACAGACATCTCTATCAACTTTAAACGACTGTCTCAATGACATCTTGCTGTGGATGGAAGCAAGTAAATTGAAACTAAATCCAGATAAAACTGATCTAATTATTATTAGCACAAAAAAATAATGAGACAAGGTTGTTAACTACTTTCCAGTTAAATTGCTTGGTAATGATGATACATCACCATCAGATACTGTTTGTAATCTACGTGTTATCTTTGACAGTGATTTCAACTTTAAGCAGAACATTTCTCAAGTATGTAAATCCTGTTTCTACCATATACATGATTTCTGCCGAATTTGGTGTCATTTGTCTTTATCTACTGCTAAAACTATATCAATATCTCTAATTAGCAGTCGCCTTGACTACTGCAACTCACTCCTAAACGATATTGGTACTAAAAGCACCTCGTTTCTCACCATCTCTGCCCCTACTTAGACAGTTGCATTGGCTTCCAGTTACATATCATAGTCTCCTTCATTTTTCCGATATCCCCAGGAATCTCAGATCATCTGTTTCACAACGACTTTTTGTTCCGAAAACCAAACTTAATACACTGTATCAGTAAACATGCTTTTTCTGTAGCTGCACCCAAAATCTGGAATCAACTCCCTATCGCTTTAAAATCATCTGAAACTATAAATACCTTCCTATCGCATTAAAATCATCTCATAAATATACTATAAATACCTTCCGTAAAAAACTTAAGATTTATTTATTTGAAATTGCATTCCCACCCTAACTTTCGGCGGTCCCTTGCTCTAATGATGACTTGCTTGTCCCTGTTAACGATTTTGCCCAATGATTTTTGTATATTGCACCTCTGAGCTCAGATTCCTGGGGATTTAGGCACTGTAGAAGTTTGTCATTATTATTATTACTATGTAGTTTGGAATCTACTAGCAACCAATTGGGCAATGATGTACTTCGTCATGTCTGCCCTTGCTGTTAGGTTTTAGTTGTGTAATTTACACATCAAATTGTTGTTGAAATTCAAATTTATTGTTCTCTAATAGCTGCTACACTTTTAGTGTTTCTTTCATAGTTTAGTCAAATCTTTTTTGTTTTAGTGAAATAGACATTTCAGTGAAATAGACATTTCAGTGAAATAGACATTTCAGTGAAGTTGTGTTTCAGTCTAGCTGCTAGTGTTTCAGGCAAGTATGTTGGTGTTTCTGGTGTCTTAGCCTTATAGTTTAGTGTTTTAACACACCCGCATGTAATGTTTCAGTCACATATTCTTGTGTACATCAGTTAAAACTCCCACTCTAACTCGTTAGCAAGTTACGAATCGTGTTTGTAGATGCACGGGTCAGTGGTGCATGATTAGTTGTATGTGCAGTCAATTTAATAAAAGAAAGTAATTTGTTTAATCCTTGAAAGAATCAACTTTGATCGTGAAATTGAGTAACATGTGAAACTGTAAATACCCTTGTGTTATAGTATATGTATAGCCAGATAATTTTGCCATTTCTTGCCAAGTTTCGACTTGGCCTAGTTGGATAGTCAAGTCACATTTAAGTCAAATGTTATTGTGTCTGGGTGAAATGATACTCAGGTTGCAGTCAAGCTTCATGTGTTAGTCAAGAGCTGGTCATCTTGTTCAGCAGTCACCAGTAACCAAGTTTCAGTCATGTCTTAGGCGGGCTTGTTTGTTCCGGGACTTGGAATCTGCCAGGGGCGGGCATTATTAGCAGGAAGTTCACTGAATCACTCGTGTGTGGTTCCGATTTGGTTATTAGTAATAAGTTTGGTTAGGATTTTGGTTATTAGTAATAAGTGCTGTGGCGGCTCTTTACAAATTGAATGTTTTGTTTACAATTTGAAAATTTTTCCTGTTCAATATTCATACTGCGAACACTGTTTTTGGATAATTACTTGCAATTTGGTGGGAAGTTAATCTTCAACACATTTAGTCTAGTATTTAACATGTTATAATAAAAAATTATGAACAGACAGCCTTAGTTTATATGACAATAATCGGTTGATCAGCCATTGATGAATGGTGTATAGCTGATACAGTTAAACTATATTGTTGCTGTTTCAGTCAGGTTCAACTAATGCAACAACTAACATAAACTAATTAGTTAAACTAATGCGACTAATGCGGTTCATTGTATTGTTGTATTTCAGTCAAGTTTCAGTCAAGTCGGTTCAACTGGCAAGTCACAATCAAGTGTCAGTGTTATTTTATTTAAATCATGTTGCAACGTTATCATCTACATCTATAAATTCTATTGTTTAGGTTTCAGGCAATGCTTAATATAATAAACTATTTATTTGATTTGTTTTACATGAGACTATTTTGATGTCATGTCTCACTGCAGATGTCATGAATATAATTATACCTTGGTCATTTGTGGTTTTTGTGTTAAATATTAGTCATGTCCTTTCCCCTTTCAGTCAGGTCATTGTATTTCAGTCAGGTTATGTTTATATGTCATGTCTCTGTTTCAGTGCAGTCCTGTTGACCAGTCTTGTAAATGTGTTTCAGTCACACGTCTTTTTGTTTATCAGTCACGTCACTGTATTTCAGTAATGTCATCTTGTTTGTTTGTTTGTATTTAATTCAATCGTGCAACTGTGTTTATGTCAAATCATGTTTATCAGTCATATCATTGTGTTTCAGTCCAGTCTGTATTTACCAGGCATGCCATTGTGTTTTATTCCAGTCTTGTGTTTATCAGTTATGTAATGGTATTTCAGTCCAGTCTTGTTTATCAATCCTACCACCATGTTTCAGTTGAGTCTGTGTTTATCAATCATGCCATTGTATTTCAGTCAAATATGTTTTATCAGTCATACAATCATGTTTCAGTCCAGTCGTCATGTTTATCAGTCATTCCATCATGTTTCAGTCGAGTCTTATGTTTATCAGTCATGTAATTGTGTTCCAGTTTATTCTTGTTGTGTTTATCAGTCATGTGATTGTGTTTCAGTCGAGTCTCAGTATCCCAACAACGAGTTCGACGGAGTCACACAATAGCCGCCCGAAGTCGTGGAGTGGGCGCCCACTGTGGCTAGAGAAGGAATATGCGGTGCGCATCAAAGTGCCACACACATTCGTCGTGCACAACTACAAGCGACCCACCGTCTGTCAGCTGTGCAAGAAACTGCTGCGGGGGCTCTTCAGACAGGGCCTCCAGTGTAAAGGTACGCCTCAGTAGGCTCTTCAGACAGGGCCTCCAGTGTAAAGGTACGCCTCAGTAGGCTCTTCAGACATGGCCTCCAGTGTAAAGGCAGGCATCAGTGGGCCCTTCATATAGGGCCTCCATTGTAAAGGTAGGCTTCAGTGGCCCTTCAGACATGGCCTCCAGTGTACAATGCTTCCAGTGTAAAGGTAGGCCTCAGTGGGCCATTCAGACTAGGCCTCCAGTGTAAAGGTAGGCTTCAGTGGGCTCTTCAGACAGGGCCTCCACTGTAAAGGTAGGCCTCGGTAGGCTCTTCAGACAGGGCCTCTAGTGTAAAGGTAGGCCTCAATGGGCCCTTCACACAGGGCCTCCAGTGTAAAGGTAGGCTTCAGTGGGCCCTTCAGACATGGCCTCCAGTGTACAATGCTTCCAGTGTAAAGGTAGGCCTCAGTGGGCCATTCAGACTAGGCCTCCAGTGTAAAGGTAGGCTTCAATGGGCCCTTTAGATAAGGCTTCCCATGTAAAGGTAGGCTTCATTGGGCCCTTCAGACAGGGCCTCCACTGTGAAGGAAGGCCTCTTTTTTGTGTTAATCTTTTTAAAATATAAATATCTCTTCTATCAAATACATCTACTTTGAATAATACATGTGAAACATCCGAAATCACTAAGTGAATGTATGGCATAATATAACTTTTGAAATATATTATTCTGTAGGTAGATCTTAAGGTCTCCCTTTAAGGTAGTGATACACGACTATACACAAGCAAACTGTATAGAAGTGAAGGGAAATAGCCGTCATTCACGGAATACCCCCTTTTGTTTCAGACTGCAAGTTCAACTGCCACAAGAAATGCGCCCCTCAGGTGCCCAAGAACTGCCAGGGCGAAGTGAAGTGGGTGCCAGGCAGCAGTAAGTCACCATGGTTACCTAGCAACAATGTTAATCAACAAAACACAATACAATAGTCCCCCTATTGAGCACCCCCTTCACCAAAGACTATCCGTCAACAATTATGTAGCCACCCGCCTAACATGACCAGAACCCAGCTGTTCATGTTATTTTACAATGACCACTTGGCGGTAACATATAACGTTTAAGCAGGCTGGTTTCCCGTGGTGTGTGAGTTATGCGTGCAATGCTTTTTGCAAGCCACACTATCTGACTGGGCACTGCCATATTATATTTTGGCTATGTTATGTTTAAAGTTGCATTCTGAATTAAACTATAATTTAAAACTGTTTTTAAGATAGTCTGTGTACAACAAACAATATATACTCATTTGATCATACTTGCTACCACAGGTGTCACTTTGGCATTTGATCATACTTGCTACCACAGGTGTCACTTTGGCATTTGATCATACTTGCTACCACAGGTGTCACTTTGGCATTTCATCATACTTGCTACCACAGGTGTCACTTTGGCATTTGATCATACTTGCTACCACAGGTGTCACTTTGGCATTTGATCATACTTGCTACCACAGGTGTCACTTTGGCATTTGATCATACTTGCAACTCAGGTGTCACTTTGGCATTTGATCATACTTGCTACCACAGGTGTCACTTTGGCATTTGATCATACTTGCTACCACTGGTGTCACTTTGGCATTTGATCATAATTGCTACCACAGGTGTCACTTTGGCATTTTCTATGTTCTTTGATCAATTATGCTTTTGCAAAATTACCTGTTGCCAGGTCCAACCAGTGGAATATTAAATCTCTGGCGCACAAATATAATTTATTGTCTTTTATGCCGTTTTTATCTTAACATTTTTATTTAAAAGATGGAAGATCTCAAAATGCAAGTTTATAGGCTTTATGTCTGTTCAATGGACTTTGCATATACTCATACATCAATATAAGTTAATAATATACATTGTGTATGGTGTTCTGTTTGGAGGCTGTCTTAGTGTCCCTCTGTAAAGCAGCCACCTGTCTTAAACAGTCAGAACCATTGCATTTATACAATACACAACACTTCTGGCATCTAGGTACTAAAAGTTGAACTGTGGTTGTGGGACGGTTTTTCATAAGTGGATGCATGTTCTTTAGAAAGCTGTGCACTTCAGCGGCAGAATGTCACATGTTGCAAGAACTACTAATATCGGTACTAAAGTTGTCGTATCTGACAATACAGTTTCTGATTTTACAGAATATTTCTGTAAAGCCAAGTAATATTGGACTTTACTGATTGTGTCTGCAGGATTTCCTTGGTGTCCAGCACAATGTTATTTAATACATGGTTTGTTGATGTTATGAACTTACACGTGTGTTATCACGAGGTAATCAGCAGGCTGAGTGACAGTTTCTGGCCAATAACACAAAATCAATAAATAGTGTATCATTCCTGTCACATATCAGCGACGTAACATTTGAATCCAAATGTTCACTTCCTGTTTTTGTAAACACACAGTTCTTGTGCCACATCATAACGAGTTCACAGTTTATCGAACCTGTCATGGCCAGCGTACGTATGTTTGACAAAGATTACGTAACTTTGAACAGTTGTTCACAATGTTACCTGTGTTTTCTGCGATTGTTCCAAGCTATGTAAGCCATCCACCTATCAGGTGGGGATAGTTTATGTAACTTGCAATAATCGTAATTTGATTGTTCGTAGAAAGTATACAGGGGGGGGGGGTTTATGAAGCCAGTAGCATTAGGCATCCAACCCACTACTGTGCATGATATATCCTCTCAAATAATGTGTGGCTGACTGACAATCCTATGTTTAACAGATATGTTTGAATGTTGATTAGACATCAGAAGGTGAACATCGTACACAATATTAATAGTACGTCTTGCATCCAGTGACTAATAGTTAAACTATAGCTATGGGTTGGTGTCCCGTTGCGCAAGCATTGCAAATATTCTGTAGAACAGAGAAGTAACTTCCAGGATTCATGGTCGGTATTCATTCACCATTTTCGTTAGCCAAAATTTTAATTGACAGCTTCTATGATGATGATTGAAGTATCTGGTCAAATCATTGTAAATTGGATCAATAAGACATTTTCCAGTTGTGTAAAGAATCTTCTGCGTAATACTTATGCGTATTATTGTGGGAAAACACCCCTCTACCTTCTGTATAACCTCCTGTAGGCTAAGTCTGAATACCTTGTTTGGTGTGTGCACAAAGTCTCCATATGCAGTATGCGTACCTTGCATATGACACATGTAAGCTATGCACCCTTCCCTCTTGTATGCACAACATACACATTATCTGTGACCCCCCTCTTTGTGTATGTATTCTGTACATCATTTGTAGCCCCTAATTAATCTAATATTTAACAATTGGTATTGTTTTTGTTTGTCTAGTGATGAGATGATAATATTTAGTTTATAGTGTTCTCCATATGTCCAATAGTTACTCAGTACAATAATAGTTTATCATGATGATTATGAGTAATATTTTATAGTATATTTTGTTGTAAATGTATGCTTATAAATTGTACTTTATAGATGTCAAATGATTTAATGAGGGATTTAATCAGATTGCTACAGAAAATGATAAGCTCCAAATAGCCAGTAGACATGGAAGCCATTGCCTTATCAAGAGTCCAGCATCGTTTCACTTATATGTAGCCCATCCTTATTTTCCTTACTTTCTCTTATCCAATATACACTGTTCTTTTACATATGCAGCATACTACTACCTTAGTTTGAAGAAAATATTTCTATCAATATTTTCAAAACTATTAAATAATAAAAACAACCTTCTATTTGATATCCTATTAATCTACAGGGAACCGTCTCATTTAAATAATAAGGTCATAAGTAAAATCTGTCATTAAACAGAATCCGTTGTTAAAATTAAGTGGCCTTCTCAAATTGCACAAAGCCACCGCAATATCACAGAGGATACAATTTCTGTGATACACCAGTGAAAGTGTCCTGGTGTTGACAGTTTTAATTTTATGTAAGATCACTGTTAAGGAGCAAACTCGATTTTAAAGAACAAATCTGGCTTATGAGCTTGTAAAATTGTTGGTGAGACAGTGTCTACGTATAGCAGTCCAACAGTTAGCCTAGTTGCGCTTTGTATATTTTCTAGTTTGTCTGTATTCTTTGTATAATACGAGTTCCATGCTTGTGATTCACCAACTCTTCTTGTAGTTGTCTACTGTCAAGGGTTGGACATGAATGACACTGACCTTATGGATGACCTTGAGAATTCGCAGTCGCCGTTAAGTGGCGACCAAGAAGAGGACGACGAGGACTCAGACCATAAGCCACCTCTCAGGTGACAATCCGCCATTTTCACTCGCCCAACATGATGCTGTGTAGATTTATTAAATATTGCATGATATTTAGTATAGTGGGCTACATTGGGACTTGGAACATGTCAGTTAAGAACAGGTGTTCTCTAAGTTGGCATTGTTAAATACTGGTACCAGTAGTATCAATGTAGTATTTGCAGCTTGGCTGAATATTTCCTAGAAAAGTTGAATTGGTGTTAGTCTGCCAGGGGGTGAAGTATGAAATGCTTTGAGTGATCCTGTAGACTCGATACTGTGTTATATAGAACTTACCTTCAACAGTTGATATCAGTCAGTCATTATAGAGTGATCTGAGTAGTGTTACGGTCACCCTCGGGCCAGGCCAAGGTGACCTGAGTAGTGTTACGGTCACCCTCGGGCCAGGCCAAGGTGACCTGAGTAGTGTTACGGTCACCCTCGGGCCAGGCCAAGGTGATCTGAGTAGTGTTACGGTCACCCTCGGGCCAAGCCAAGGTGATCTGAGTAGTGTTACGGTCACCCTCGGGCCAGGCCAAGGTGATCTGAGTAGTGTTACGGTCACCCTCGGACCAGGCCAAGGTGACCTGAGTAATGAGCTGTTTGTATTTGCAGAACAAACTTCCTATACTTCACAGCTATGGAAATCATTTGGGACTCTCCTAGGGTGACAATAAATGAAAAATGGCTATTTTACGGGGACCATAAATCAAGGTTCAACTTATATTATATATATATATATATGTATTATATATATTATAATATATTAATTGTATCTCATGGTTTTGTTGTAGTCCCAATGAGAGTAACAACATTCCGTTGATGCGGGTCGTGCAGTCAGTGAAGAACACAAAGAGAGCCGGATCAAACATCATCCGCGAAGGCTGGATGGTACACTTCACAAACAGGGACAATCTTGTAAGTGTAGGATGGTACACTTCACAAACAGGGACAATCTTGTAAGTGTAGGATGGTACACTTCAAAAACAGGGACAATCTTGTAAGTGTAGGATGGTACACTTTACAAACAGGGACAATCTTGTAAGTGTAGGATGGTACACTTCACAAACAGGGACAATCTTGTAAGTGTAGGATGGTACACTTCATAAACAGGGACAATCTTGTGTACATGTAGAAGAGTTATTAGCCACATGGTCTTACTACTAGTTGTCCACAACTGTTGTTTTCTCCAGGTGTGCATATCAGCCAGGTTATTCTGCCTCACTATCTCTCTCTTAATCTAAATACTGTGTTCTTCTCCACAGAGGAAACGTCATTATTGGAAACTTGATACAAAGTCAATCACCATGTATCAAAAAGAGAATGACAGTCGGTATTTTAAGGTGAGTAGCAAGATGCACAAATCATCACAGTATCATTGTCGATCCAGCTTTATCTCTGAAGTTCGCGGTGGCGTCTGCCCCCCATGGTGCCGGGTAGGATCATCGTCAGGAGGCTGATGTGTTGTGCTACGTGCCCAAACCATGCCAGTTTTTTTCTCTTGACAGTTGGCAATGTAACTACTAGAGCTAACAAAAAAATGGTCTGATGTACGAAAACATCCGGAAACTTCCGAACTGGGCTTTTTGAGGTTTGTGCACTTCGATGGCCCATTTTATGGCAAAACAACTGCAAATTAAACAAAATAACTATCTATATTAATTTAACTATCACAAGTTTGATCAATAGTCAAAAACATCTAAAAAAAAAATCAAATTTGTCTATAATACGGGAACATCCGGAAACTTACAAACTGGACTTTTTGAGGTTTGTGCACTTCAATGGCCCATTTTAGGGTAAAAACAACTGCGGATTTAATAAAACTAAAACAACCTCCGTTACTTTCACTGTCACAAGTTTGATCACTTGTTAAAAAATTGGTTCCACATCTTATTTCACATCTGTTTTCGTTTCTCGCCACCAGGACATACTGTTGAGCGACATCAGCCAGGTGGAGCTAGCGAAGTCACCACAGAGCATCGACGCGACGCGCAACCCACACGTGTTTGAGTTCCACGTAAACAGCACGGTGTATTACGTGGGGGAGGATCCAACCTGTGGGGGACAGGAGGAGACCATTGTTACCTCGGTGGAGAGTGGTATCGGACTGGAGCAGGCACTCTCTTGGGAGAACGCCATCAGGCAAGCTCTCATGCCCGTCACTGCCAAACACAGTCCCAAGGGAGATGCAAGTAGGTCACCCCCCAACTGGCTCAAAATAATTTTCCATCGGAAATTGTTTTCATTCTTTACTATCATAAAAACGTTTACATTTTTAAAAACAAAATCTGATTTTTTTATTTGTTGTATTTACCTCTTACTCAATAAACTTGTTTTATCGTTCTGTACATTTCTATGTGATCTTTTGATAGTGTGTTTTATAATACAAACTGTGTCTATTCAAGCATTTTCACTGCTCAAATGTTTTTCAATGAACCGCTTAATATTTGCGTGTGTAGTGTTTGTGTTTCAGTCCGGATATCATGTTTGCATTGTATGCTGAATGGCTAACTCAGTATTACAAAAACAGAGTTTTCAATCTCTATCAAAGTTTTGTTGCTGCTAAATTACATTTCGAATGATAGTGCTGTACATCTTGCATAGCCGCAAGATGGACTTTTGTAATAACAGCTTGTTATTCAGTAACCATGTGGTTGCCATGGTGATGTTATGTGTGGTTGCCATGGTTACAGATGCGGTAAAGGGTGCGAGTCGCGGCTCAACAACTGGCATGGTGAGTCAGAAGGTAGGACTTGTGCTTCCCCAGTCAGATGGCGTTCCTTGATCCCGTGGGACCATGTCTTTGGTTTGTTCCACCCTGTTGATGTGTCATTAACATCTTTCATTCCCTCCCACTCTCGGCTGGTTGACCCTCCCCCCTCCCCGTTTTACATCTCTCTTGATGCTTTCTCTCTGTCATATAAGGTTAGGCTTACTCTGTTTTCCTGGGCCGCGTTCAGAGGCCGCGCTGCACTGCGATGTCGCTTTATGCCCTGGAAGTCGGTTTTGCTGTTCAAAGTTACGTCATGGTGACGTTGCAACGCGCACTGCGGCAACATATGGCCTCCGTAGTTGGTTTTGCATTTGATGATAATTCTATTATTAACAGTATGGTTGGTGCGTTTAAGCGCTTCAGTTCACACTCAAACATGACAAGTTGAGATTTTAACAAAAACCAAAGTGTTTCTAATGCTTAACAAATATGTTATGTTTTTTGGGAAGACATCACTAAGTGGGTTGATGAGGGATCACCAGTAGATATCGTCTACTTAGATTTTCAAAAAGCTTTCGACAAAGTACCACATCAAAGATTACTGCTTAAACTAAAGGCCCATGGCATAGGAAATGGTATAATAAACTGGATAGAAAAATGTCTGATTGACAGAAGACAACGTGTAGTAGTTGATTGGGAGGCTTCAAACTGGAAATCGGTATTGAGTGGGGTACCACAGGGATCAGTACTAGGACCTATATTATTCAATGATTTGGATGATGAAATAACAAGCAAGGTGTTGAAATTTGCGGATGATACAAAAGTGTTTAGAAGGATTAAAAATGATGGAGATAAGCAACATTTACAAGATGATCTTGATTTTGGTCTGAAAAGTGGCAAATGCTGTTCAATTTTGGGAAATGTAAATGCCTCCACGCAGGACATGGGAACGAAGACGTAGAATATACAATGGGGTTATTGTACAAAGTACTACTGTAAAAGAAAAGGACTTAGGGTTAACTATTAGTGCTGATATGAAGGTTTCAGAGCAGTGCCGAATTGCAGCTTCAAAGGGAAATCAAATCATTGGGTTAATTAGGCGAAACATAACGTATAAGGAAAAAGAGCTAATAATACCGCTGTACAAAACAATAGTTAGGCCTCATTTAGAATATTGTATTCAAGTGTGGAGGCCATATCGCAGGAAGGACATAGATATGCTAGAAAGAGTGCAGAGGAGAGCAACTAAAATGATACCAAAACTGAGGGATCTTAGTTACGAAATACGCCTAAAAAAATGCGGCTTAACAACACTAGAGATCAGGAGATTGAGAAGAGATTGAGAGGAGATCAGATAGAAGTGTTTAAAATAATGAATGATTATGAAAATATTGATAGAAATATTGTTCTCAATTAAGAAAGATAGAAGGACCAGAGGACATGAAGTTACATTAGCAAAGGAGGAGTGTAGATTAGATATAAGAAAGTTCTCATTTTCACAAAGGACTAAATGAATGGAACAGATTTTATGCTGATTGTGTAGGTGTTAGTAGCGTGAATATGTTTTAAAATAAAATCGACACATACCTCAGAAGGGCGGGATACACGGTCGGGTAAGGGTCGGACTCTCGATAAGCCAAAGGGCTTCCTTATCCACCTGCCACCTAGAGTTAATTCTCTGGGTGGCAATCTTATTAAATCTTGTTAAATCTAATTGCAGTGATGGCAACATTTTCGTAAAAAAATACATTCGAAATCAGTAACATCCATTATAAATGCAGCCTACGTCGCAGTACGTAACATTTTACCGTTCAACTTCCAGCAGCTGACCGCAACTAATCACGACGTTGTGACGCGAACTCTGCAACCCTGGTCTGTCCCTCCTAGCTCATCTTCTGCATGTGTCCTATCCACTCTGCTCCCACCTGCTTTCTCTTTGAGGCAATTCTTCATTCTCATTTTTTTTCTCAGTTACCCAGTTTTACACTTGAGTAAAACCAAAATAACTGAGACAAAAGCTACCCAAGTAGAAGTGAAGTACCCGTTTTAAAATATTACGTAATGAGTGAACCAGTTTGATTGTCAGTTAGAAATATGTTCCTTGTGATCTGTTCTTGTTGCAGGACATTGCCAAGCTTTACAAGATCTTCCCAGATGATGTTCTCGGTTCCGGGCAATTTGGAATTGTATACGGAGGTAATGTTCAATGTCCATCAGATATGGAGTGACTCCATCTTAAATTTGCAGGGTGAAAATTACCTGGATTTGTAAGCATGCTACAACCAACAAGTTTGACTATTTTACATGGTATTATTTTGTCTATGATTTGTAGTAACGGTTATTATTTTAATTTTATTACAGTAAAAAAAAGTTTTATTAAAAAGAACAATCAAATTTCATTTTCATTAAAATTACTCTTGCTATTTTGTTTTAGGGTAATTTAACATAAACATTTTTGTCATGCTTTACTTCTTGGAGTCCTGAGCTTAGGGATGTAAAAACAATTTTAATGTTTCATTTGCTGTCAACGAACGTCTTCAAGTGACTGTTGCTAGAACCATTAAGAGAAAAAGGTAAATTGACTGAGAAATACATAAAACAAATAACAAAATCTTTAATATATACAATATGTCGTTAAATATGACAGGCAAACATCGCACGGAAGAGCGTGAGGTAGCAATTAAGGTGATAGACAAACTGCGCTTCCCAACCAAGCAGGAGGCTCAGCTGAAGAACGAAGTCGCTATTCTACAGGTAACTACGGGGGCGGGAATGGGGTCAGATATGTAGTAGAACCCTCTAAAGCAGCCACCCATGTGACTGACCAAAAATGGCGTGATTAAAGGGGTGGCCTGATTAGAGAGGTTGGTCAGATGTATAGTTCTGACACAGTTATGCTGCATTATGGAGTATAGAGGTGGCCACTTTACATAACTTGTCTAAGACAGATTTCAGTGGAAAAATCAAACAGACTAACAGAGTGGCTATTTTGAAGGGGTGGTCGTTTTAACGAGGTGGCTGCTTTGATTTTCAGACGGCAGTATTTATGTATGACGTTCATATTAGGTATCAGATATATCCCAGTACCGGCACTTGTATACGTAAATTTAAACTGAGTATAATTATGCATTTGTGGATCTCATATTGGTATATTTGTGTTTACTTAGCCTGACCATACTTCATCTCAGTTTTATTCCTCAACAAAATTATAGAAAATTAAATTAAAATGATTGAATATTTCTAATTGACAAGTTTGATTGTATATTTGGCCATTTTGGCGTAGCATATTTGACTTTAATCCTGTGATCTGCGTGTGATCTGAATTATTGTAAATGTTATCTAGAAAGTCACATGATGTGATGTGATTGTAAGAAGTTAAAAGTTGTTAATGGGTTTTTAATTTACTTTTTCCAATCAGAACCTTCACCACCCTGGGGTTGTTGACCTTGAGAAGATGCTTGAGACCCCCGAGAGGGTAAGTAGGGTTGGCTTTTACCCCTTATATTTTTATTGTATTACTTATGGCATCAGTTTGAATTCTGTCAACAGTGTCATTTGACAGGTGATATTGTTATTGTATTTTGATAATGTATTTATTGTTAGACAACGTTTGTCCTGTCACTAGTATTTTTTTATAATTATTTATTGCTTTTATTATTATCGACTGATAATTATTCTATTATTAAGATAATTTCTAATTTAATTACCTGCCGTCCAAAGACATTCAGTACAAAAGTAATAATTTATGTAACTGTGTACAGAGTATACTGGTTCCTTATATACGCCGCTCTTACCGTAGTTCAGTCTGTCTGTGGCGGGTTTGCACATAAGTGACAGCTGCTAAAATGTAATTAAGTTCTATTTGCATCAGGATATGGCAACTGAATGGTCTTGGATAGTCTGGATACTATAATGACTGTGTATTTGGATGCCTATAACTAATAATATTATCAGCTGTCCCAAAACATACGGTACACAAAAATATTATCTTAGTAGACTTTTAGGGTTTCCAAAAACATAGGATGTCCAAAAAAATACAGTCATTGCAGTACCACTAAATGTATCATATCATGTATCGTGTGTCTGTATATTGTATCCATGTTGGACGTGTGTTTTGTTGTTTCCCATCAGATCTTTGTGGTGATGGAGAAGTTGAAGGGAGACATGCTGGAGATGATCCTGTCAAGTCCGCGAGGTCGACTCACGGAGAGACTCACAAAATTCCTCGTCTCACAGGTACAGTTACGTCAGTCAATTTCGGTGCATGCTAAAAGTCGCTGCATTAAACTTACTTTATCTATCCTGTTCGCTCTCACTGGAGCATAACGAATCAGTGAATTTCCTCCTGCCAGCATGGTCTTGGGCGAGCCAGCTCAGTTCCTGCCAGGTCTTCCCTGCCAACATCATTTATTCTACGGTTCTTTGGTTGGTTCTTTGGCTGCATTAACATCTCACTTGAAAAAGCTGTCATCTCACATGAGAGGCAGAATTTGCCTGTGATTGCATACTATAATGGAAGCAATGAAGAAAGAGTGCGTTTTGTTCAAATAAACAGTCTGGTTGGAAAAATTTTATGCAGTCAACAAAACGAATCCGATATAGATATGACAAGGCCAAATAGATGACATTTATTATATGAATTAAATGTAAGCCTTTTGGCACACTTTGATGTTTTAAGGCACTTAAAAAAAGATATATATGTGATGAATGGAACATTTTATGGTTAAGATATACAAATATAAACCAACTTTGCAAACTTATCTAATATTATTGTCGGCATCTTGCCATACATAATGATGCTAGCATGTTTTCATGGTAACTCATTTCGTTATTATGAAATTGTAGGTGCCTTGCTCAAAGCAACTTTCCAAACAATTTGTTTGCACAATAAATATATGGTAGAGACTTAAATATGACTATCTTATCGAAGAGTTTGTCCAGTCTTTTTGTCAAAACGATTATATGACATGATTATATTGTGGTCAGGAATCTATATATCAGAAACCCTGTCCAGTATCCTGTTTAACCATACCACTTAAAATAGGCTTTACAGTGACCACTCTTTCTTCTTAATTTACTCACATGAAGCCATAAGAACAAATGTTAGTTCATCAATCCCTTCTGATAACTGATGATAAATGTTCCAACTGTCATACCAGAAAACTGGTTTACCCAAAAAAATTAGATAATCTTGAAACTTTACATGACAGGCATTTGTGTAATTGTTCATATGTTGTTACTTTAGGACATGAGTAACGGAGCACATACTGTCCCACCATTTCTATGTTACCAGTGGAAACACCTGTTGGAGTAACAGGCTTATTCTTGCATGTTTTTGCATATCTGAAAATGAGGTTGGTCCAGTCCCAGGTATCAGACAAGGTAGTAATCATTAGCAGGAAGTTGGCTGAATTAGTCGTCTTGAATGTGGGAGCCATATGGATGTGCAGAATGTCAAGGGTTCTTGCAGTTAACTCATCACGAGTGCACAATATTGCCAGTGGAGCGTGTTTCAAATCTGAATGTTTGGTTTATAATTTGAACATTTCATGGTTGAACCATTCAGATTGTGCTTATTAAACACTATTTTCCAGGCAATATACCTTCAGTGTATAATATATATATAATATGTATTAATATTAAGATCATATTAAAAAGTTCGGAACAGACAGGCTTACTTTAAGCTAATGAAAATTAGTACTAATACAATATGTTGATGTTTTTCCATGGTTTCTTATGGAAATGGAGAGAGACAATTACCAAATCACAAATGAAATCATCAGAGATAGAATCGACGCGACGATTACTCATTGAACCACACGAATAGTGACAAGTGCTAAATGGTGCATCAGATAAAATTTAATACTTTGCAGGACGTTTGTACAGAATTGATATCATCATAAATAAAAAGTGTTGACCATAATAGATCATGTGATGTCCATGTAGCGTGCCCCGTCGGTGAGGAATATCTTCTTGTCGACGGTGATCTCTATGTAGAAGTGGGGCAGCTGCATACACCCGGCACTGCGGTGATTCTCATCCTTACAACATGTCCACTTACCCCCTCTGAGGGCGCGGAAATGCACCCTACACACCTGCGGCTTCTGCGGTTGATACTCACTGCGACAAAACATGCAGTAGCGATTTGTCGTCTTGTTCATAGTCTCCAGATTGAGGCTGCGGTCAATCGCAGGTAGCCGTAGTTCGGCGCTAACACGTGGTCCAACGTTCGCCGTGAGCATCGAGTGAGCGGCATCGATGGTGTCTCGGGCGTCTCGCCGTCGATACATCTTCTTGAGCGTCAGATTCTGTTGCCTCATGTGGAATTCGATTTTCTCCTTCTCTCGCATTAATATGTTCAGTCGTTCCTCCACCACGATTTTCGATTGTTTCATCTTTGCAAGTTCTGTCTTGATCTTCTGCAGTTCCGTGTGACTCATCGATCCGTTGTCAACGATCTCGAGGATCCGTGCCTGGATCTGTTCGTCGTCAGCGTCCACGTCCAGGTTTAGGGTCTCCTTGTACTTGCGTTCTCTCCGCTGCAGCTTGTCGAGTTCTTTCTGTTTCTCATCCTGCTCTGAGGCAACGGTGGTGAGCTCCGATTCGAGTTCTTTCACCTTCGCCTGCGATTGTTCCAGTTGCTCCTCCAGAGCCTTCATATCCTGCTGCTGGCGCGGCGTCGCCATCATCTGCACCTGCGGCAGATAACAGATTATTACATCACTAATGTAATTGAAGGTGAATGCTGTTAGGGATCATCTCAGAATGTTGATGTGCGATATCTTATGAAAATACTTTTGTTTGGGGGAGGGGGTTCAGAGGCAGTTTTGTCTGGTGTCGGACATTGATATTTTACGCTTTGGACAGAGACTGTTAATATATTGATATCATCGTATTTTTTGTCTCAGTGGAGAGGTCGGTGGTTGAAGCCAGATGAACATAATTTTGTCTGATATCGGACATCGACGGTCTGAGATTATCCATTAAAGGTGGCTCCTCAGTTCAATATTTTCACTAGTCTCATTTTGAATTGATTTTGTAAAAATGCAAACCTTCCTAATATCCACTATGACTGCTAGGAATGTGGTTATTAAGATTTCACATCATTCAAAATGACTTCCTAAACTACAGCCAATAACTCCCGTATTTCAGTACTGTTATTGACCTGACTTGTTCTGATCTCTACAACTGTGTCAGTGTGCATTAATATCAAATCCTTTCAATAGGTGGCACGATTCTATCAGTTTTATATCCTCGTGATGTTTGGTGATGATCAAACCTTCATCCACCCATATGTAATGCTGTACGTATTTGGGGACCATGAACTTATATGACTACCAGTGGAAGGTAAAGGTGCACTTATACGACTACCAACGGAAGGTAAAGGTGGTCATGTACATGCAGAGTCGCAAAATACATAATGTATTACATATGGGGGAGGGGAAATAAATTGCTGCAGTGGCACCATCTAGCAGCTGAAACACATGTTAATGCAGATTGATGCAAACAACTATTTCGGATAGTAAAATCGCAAGTTCAGTACATTGTATAGGTGGAGATTGAACATATGCAAAATGCATAACGTTTTTAAATGAGATTTATGAGAGAATCCCTTGTTAAGTCGGACACAGTTACTGAATGTGATGCCTGTATGTCTCACCAGGGGCTTAGCCAGAGACCCCTCTGCCTGTCTTCAAGACTGGCATATGACTGGCAAAGTCTGGTAATCACAATAGATAAGACTGGTGGGCCCACATTACTTAATGACAATCATTGGCATAACTGGTAGTGAAAGAAATCGAACGGATCAGTATTAAATAAATGGGTTAAATGACTGGTTTGTCATTGAACAAAACTAAACTGGGCAATAATGGCTGCGATTCACCTGAATGGCTTCCACGCCAGCCGTTCGCGTGCTGAAAGGCATACTTGTTATTAATTCAAGACTGTCAAAACATTAAGGGCCTGAGTCTCACCTGCATGTGGTTGAGCTGACGGATGATGTCTAGGTACTTGCTGTTGAGGTCCAGGGTGTCCTGATATTCCTGCTGTGTCTCATCCAAGATCTCCCTCAACTTCCCGTACTCCTCATCCTTCCTCCCAATCACGCTGTCCTTATCCCGCAGCATCTGTTTCATTTCGTCCTCCAGTGACGGAACGTCCCACTTTGCCATGCTGCTCCGACCGGTGGCGCCGCCTGCTGGCGAGTCTGGCGTACTCAGTCGACTCGCACGGCCGGGCGTCGATCGGTCACTGCTCAGGTCAGAGCGTTGTCGCAGTGCCATCTTTGACTCGAGAGCACGGTTCGCAGCCGCCAGTTTGTCCTGTAGGTCGGTGATATCGGTCCGATACTGAGCCTTCGGAACGATGAGCATCGCGAGGACTTTGAGCTTTGCCTCAGGGATGTCGGCTAGCTCATTCTGTAGAAGCTGTATGGTTCTCTTGTCCGGGGTTGCAGCTGCAATGGCATTAATACGATAACATCCAGTTGGATTTTGTCACAGAATACTGACAAATGTTATGTGAGCAGCCAGTGCTAGAATTTGAATAAGCATCGCTGGATTCATGAAGTGATTTATTTGTTCCCAAATAAAGTACCATTTTTTATTATGGTTGCATAAATCCTGTTCTGATTATGGTAATGGGGATTAGCTGCCTGCAAGCTAGCACTTTCCAGACTGAACTGTGAGACATGTTATCGTATCTAGTTACCTCCGTTCTTCTTTGGTTTGAATATGGTCGTGACATTGTGGCAGTTCCTATGTTCAAGGAGGTCAACGAAGCGAGAGTATGTGCGATTGTCCTTCCGCTTGAGCAGACAGACAAGTTCCAGCACCTTGCCACTGGATGTGTCGTCTTTCTGCAGCAAATTGTACTCCCAATTAGGGTTCGTCTCAGAAGGTCGATGTCCGATATCAGACGTCTCAGCCGCCCACTCCCCCTCAGATGAAAGTTTGTAAACACTGATATGATGATATCAATATATTTACAGTATCAGTCCGAGACATAAAATATCGATGTCTGACACCAGATGAAATTGCCCTCCCCCAAACAACAGTAATTTTGTCTGATATCGGGCATCGACATTCTGAGGCTTGATCACAATACATGTAGAATGACACCGATGTCAATTAACCACAAACTGCCTCATGTGTAGGTACAATAAGAGTAATGACAATAAACTCGTATGCGTGTACCTGGTAGTTCCGAAGTCCTCATGAACCCAAGAGCACAGAAAAACAAAGATTAAAGGTCAAGTGAGTCATTATAAAAAAATGTCAGTAAATGTTTTAATTTGTTATCATAATATGAACTGTGATTGAACAAAAACAAAAGATCACCTCCATGATACCAATTTTATGTAGTGTCATAGTTCAGTGTATTGGGATCATCCCTTATTTTGAGATCATCCCTTATTTCAGAATATTTTATAATCTTACAGCATAAAATAGGTTCATTATTTGTCTTCTGTAATGACCTAACACCACTGGCTACTTCTATGTGAAATGTTCTGGCAGGTCAAATATTGACATTTTCAGCAACCATAAATGTGGCAGGTTTTCCATGTTGAGTATTTGAGTCACTTCCAAGAGATCCTGAGCTTGTAAAGTTTCCCATTTTTATAGAAATTAGTGGAATTATTTGTGCATTGAACAAGACTAGGAAGTAGAATGGAACCTCTCTATTAAGGTCACCCTCGGGACTGGCCAAACTGACCTGAATAGCGAGGTGACTGTATTATCAGGACTAATTTCCTGTGTTTTACTGTTGCGGAAATCATTTTGGATTGTCCTATTGCGAGGTGGCTGTGTTACTGAGGTGGACGTGAATCAAGGTTCAACTATAATCTTAACCTACAATGTGGAGTACAGTAAGTGCTTACTGCTAGCCTACACCCACACTTGGAGCAACTAACCAAGGCGAGGAGTCAGAATTACAGTATTTGGTAGCTTAAACCTGTTGCCGCTGACCAGGAGATGAACGTATAGTGCCTCTAAGTCAGCGTATTCATACACAGATTGCTGATATATGGGACAGTTTAGCATGCATACACACATGGTGTATGCCTGCTAAGGTGAAAGAGTTCCACTTGGTGAGGGGTACAGTTGGAGGTTTTTTGGGAGGCTTAAAGAAGGGTGCAGTTGGAGGTCATAAGTGGAGTGCATTTGGGGTTTTTGAAAGCAATTGGAGGTTTCAAAGAATGCTGGAGTTTTTTAGGGGAGCCTCAAAAGACGGGTGCAGTTGGGGGTCTCGGGTGTGTGCAGTTGGAGGTTTTATAGGAAGTCTTGCAGTTGGATGTTTATCAACAAATGCACCTCCCGCAAATCAACCACACTACGGGCCACATATTGTTGCCATACCTGCACCGTGCTAACTTCCTCAGCTGTAAGGACTTCAGTGTCTTTAAGTGCAGTCAAAAAGTCACTGGTCAATTGGAGGTGGGCCTGGAGATACGCCACACTCTGAGTCAACAACTTCTTCTTCTGGTAATCCATGGCCCACCGGTGTTACTTGAATACGTTCCCTCTAGTCGCTGTCCTCCAGTGGGTGCTCATTCAATCTCATTCTTCTTCGTAGTTGTCTTAGCAACACATTTCAGCTGAAATTGAACAATTTGGCTTAGTTCAGTCAGAGGTCTTATTTAGTTTATATGACAGTGTAAAGCTAGGAATCAAGACAAATGTTATGTTAAATGCAGTGTACTGTCAGGGTACCCTGGCTAAAAACAACGACATTCCACTATTGCCAGTGTACTGACAGGGTACCCTGGCTAAAAACAACGACAGTCCACTATTGCCAGTGTACTGTCAGGGTACCCTGGCTAACAACAACGACAGTCCACTATTGCCAGTGTACTGTCAGGGTACCCTGGCTAACAACAACGACAGTCCACTATTGCCAGTGTACTGTCAGGGTACCCTGGCTAACAACAACGACAGTCCACTTTTGCCAGTGTACTGTCAGGGTACCCTGGCTAACAACAACGACAGTCCACTATTGCCAGTGTACTGTCAGGGTACCCTGGCTAACAACAACGACAGTCCACTATTGCCAGTGTACTGTCAGGGTACCCTGGCTAACAACAACGACAGTCCACTATTGCCAGTGTACTGTCAGGGTACCCTGGCTAAAAACAACGATAGTCCACTCTTGCTAGGGTCCCAGTATAAAGGCAAGCATAAACAACATGATTTTAGGCAGCGATGACAACTTAGTTATGTGGGTTTGATTATTATCCTTCCACTCTGACCTTGTGTGTTGTATGTTGGCACACACCAACCAGACATATTCATCATTTGCCTGTTACTTCGTGTAAACATACCGCAATGAGGCCATTGTCACAGCGGACAAGTTTAAGTAATCCATATCTGTCTTTTTTCAATGGTTGCCTCAACTACGAACTGGGCAGCTAGTTGCCAGCTACACACCAACTTGGCACAGAATAACTACGATTGGCAATGCGATGGCTGTTGTAAAATACATGCTGCACTTGCACACACAAGTAGGGAGTGAACTGACTGCTTTGGCTGACCCACTTCACTGCCTTGAGTAGCCTGACTGACTGTGCCTGGTCACAGCTGTGTGTGTCAAGGAAGCAAGCACAGACTTGTTGTATGCCTGTAACAATTAGCGTGGCTCATGGAAACATGGTGTATACAATACCTTGTAGACGGTCTCCACCTAGTCCCTTAGCTCACGAGGTTCAAGTCTTAATCATTTAACTTATATATATATATATTATTAATTAAGTTTTACATATTTATTTAATTATTTCTTATATTGTATTACTTATTTTATTATTTGTTTGACTTATTACCTTATTTTTTATTTATTGTATCTATATTTCTAACTAATTTACTCTTAAAAGCTGTTTTTATGCCTATTTATATGTACCTGTTGTCTATGGGTTTTACCGGAAATAAATGTATTCAAATTATTCTATTGGCAACATATTTCTGATATTGGCTACATTTCAGTTGTGGTTGTTCAAAGTACACTGTAGTTATCTTTAGTTAATGGTTATCAGGATTTTGTTCTGGAATGGAATAAAAGTGTGTGTACGTGTAACATTTAAAGTGACAAAGTACAGGCTGTTGAATTAAAATTGTTGCTGTACGTCAGCTCTGCAGTAACTCGGTTTGATTGAATTCCACTTTACAAATGAACACGTGGCTTATAATTACATTAAAAAACAGAACAACTCATTATATTTTCAAGATATCAGTTTAAAGTTACATCTATTGAATATCAGACACATATCTTGCAATATGTACATACCTCCTGAATCAATACTGTATTTGTAGTTAGTTCTTGGTCAACTTTGAGAGGATCAGTACCATGAGTTAATGATCAAACACTGTATACCTTATGATCACAAGTTGGTCGGCCTCACACCTTCAACTGCTGCGTTTCCACACAAACATGGCCCAGAGACCATAATCAAACAACTTGTGGTTTGTAGTAAACTAGCATATGGCTCTGATATTTCACGACATGCACTGGCTAGTCTACAGTCATTATGCCCCCTAAATAGATCTGGCTTACTGGGCTGGTCGCCCATTGTATTTGGTGCTCTGTACAGGTTTTCAGGCAATTATGTTCTGGCTTGTCATCAATGGCAAATCATTTGTGTGCAGGACAAGTTAAGTTTAAGTAGAACCTTGTTGAGCAGCAAGCAAATCACTGGTGTCAGATTACTAATTTCAAGACTGTGTCAGAATGCATTCAGCGTGGTATTTTAATGGGATTGACTTGTATTGTGGATTAGTTCATTCAGTAAATGTTAATGGTGTAGAAAGATGTTATTGTCAGTCTAAAGAAAATTTGTATTTTTGACAGTTTTGAGGAAATAGTGTAATATCATCCAGGACTCATCATCCAGAACTCCAGGTGGATTGGTAATCTGGTTGACATCATTTCAGCTAATGGGGCTGGATGACATGTTGTGTACAACACATTATTCTGTATTTTTGTCTGTCGTCTTCTAGTATTACTAGTTATAAATAGGTTATGAGTTCTCTACTCTATTCTACCCTACTCTACTCTACTCTACTCTACCCTACCCTACCCTACCCTACCCTACCTTACCCTACCCTACCCTACCCTACCCTACCCTACCCTACCCTACCCTACCCTACCCTACCCTACCCTACTCTTCTCTACTCTATTCTACCCTACTCTACCCTACTCTACTCTACTCTACTCTACCCTACCCTACCCTACCCTACCCTACCCTACTCTACCCTACTCTATTCTACTCTACTCTGCCCTACCCTACCCTACTCTACTCTACCCTACTCCAGATCAACAATTGGTAGAATTATTGTATCAGTTGTCACAACATTGACACCAATGGTAGTTTAGAGTTTGAGATCATGGCTCTTTCAATCTACTTCAGATTACATATTTATTCCCTGTCTTTTACTTTCCTTGGCATAGACAGAGACAAAGATAGACAGACACTAAGATGCAAAGTAGAAGGGACTGACAGTTTGTTAGTATCCAGTCTACGACACATACAACAGGGGTGAACACTGTTTCTCCAGTGTTTAAACAGTGGTATGTAGGTGGATTTGCAGTCCGGTGCTCTAGCAGTCAAACGTCACACCCAGCTATTATCAATTAATTTGAGCAGACAGATTGAACTACATAATTATGGTGGATATTCATTCATTGCAATATTGAGACGTGCATAGGCATTTTGGGCATATGCAAGATTTCATATTTGGGGTGGTCACTTTTATTGTTGAACTGCGTGTAGATTACATCACTGAACATTCAATATAGTATTCATGATAGCCACTCTCTGTTGTAGCAATAAGAAATAAGGTATCTGTTGGTTTGCTGAAAGAGAGAATAGCCGGTTCTCCAGATGACATAAGCAACTCATGACAAAATCACTCATGCATAACGACACAAAAGGATATCAAGTACACTACTTGTACTGGTGGGCCGACTTGTGTAGTGTATAATATAGACTACACAACTAATATTGCTAATCTGATGATTACACCTGTGCCTCAGTGATTGTCTAATAAACCTGGTAATAAAATATTATGTGCAGTGAGGCAATGATAACTAATACTAGCTAATCACAATACCTGGTAATGTATTACATTCGCGATATGTACAACTTGGTCCTGGTTCAAGTAACTTGGTTTTGGACAGTCGCCTAAGTGGGTTGTTTGGTTTATTTCTTGTGCTCTTGCCAAGTTTACCATTATCCGTTTTTACTGGTAACACCAGACTGTGTATTTATAGCAATAACTGGCACGCGTCTCTGAAATATAATTCAGTTTGTTTGCCAGAAAATTATGATGCTTGGTCCAATTCCTTTGTTGTACAAATGTGAGTGAACTTCTAATGTGTACTTATGTTAAAAAATGGGACAGAGGAACTAAACAAGACCATGGTTATTAGTGTAATCATTTTATACATTTAGTGTGTTTCGGTGTGGTAATTTGTATCAGAATTGGCTTGATGGTGCAACTGGTTTTCACTTCCTGACTGCAGTGGTAATTTAGTAGAGTTAAGTAAACTTGAAACTCATCAGTCTTATAGGTTGGAAGTTGAAATTATGTCTTTTAGGAGATATATAATAAACACCATATGTTGATAGGGAAAGTAGTAAGTACAGTATGACAACAGACAGTTATGGTAACGAGCTAGGGAAATGCACAGTGCTAGCCATAGGTAGCCATAGGTAGCCATAGGTAGCCATAGGTAGGGCTATTTGGATGATAAGAACACATAAACATAATCACAGCATTACAAGGTTGAAATCAATCACATTCTGCTTGTAGATTAAGACAAGCTGTAACAGTTAAAGGTTGGTTGTCTAGTCCATTAACCAGAATCAGCCAGGGTGGTAATTATAACAGGTGGTTTACTGAATTGGTTGTCTTGAATATGAGAACTTTGTAATCATGTTGAATATAAAAAACTTTGCACAACAAACTGGCATCCGGCATATTGCAAATATAGTTGTTTATTATCTAAATGTTCTGTTCACATTTTGCGAAAGAAAACTTCAACTTGTGGACACTGTTTTAAGCGTACTAAATGCAATTTGGAAGGCAGTATACCTTCAACATATCTACACTTGTCCAAAGAACATTATAATATAAAAAGACACATTCACCCCTACATCTACAGTTATAAAGCTTTAGATAAAACATACATATCACAACAATGTATTATATTAAACAAATAAAAATAATAAAGTATCATTAAAATAATAAATAGATACAAATAATTAATTAAAAATAATCTGTGTTCCAGATCCTAGTTGCATTGCGCCATCTTCACAACAAGAGCATTGTTCACTGCGACTTGAAGCCAGAGAATGTGCTACTCTCATCTGAGATCCCCTTTCCACAGGTAAGACACCATTCTCACAGCAACAGTCTTGGTTCAACATGAAACATCTCATTCCCAAAAAAAACCTCTCAGTGCCACACAAGATATCTCACTGCTACACCAAATATATCATTGCTACACAAAACATCTCAGTGCCACACGAGATCTCATTGCCACACACGAGATCTCATTGCCACACACGAGATCTCATTGCAACATAAAAAATCTCATTTATACACAAAAGATCATTACCATGCGAATCACCTCACTGCCACACAGTTTGACGCAAGGTCTCATTGTCACACAAAATGTCTCATTCTCACATGAATTATCTCATTGCCACACGGAAGATCTTATTACCTCATGAAATATATCATTGCCGCTGGAAATATCTCATTGGTAACAAATATCTCATTCCCACGTGAAAGATCATTTCTCACTGGAAAAATCTCACTGCGACAGAAAACGTCTTAGTTGTTAGACGTACTGGTTACGTGTGCGTGTGAGATCAAACAGTTTCTCTATTGCTTGTTCTGACGTAGTACGTTGCTTGGCACAGGTGAAACTCTGTGACTTTGGCTTTGCCCGAATCATCGGTGAGAAGTCTTTCCGTCGATCTGTCGTGGGAACACCCGCGTACCTAGGTGAGTTCACCCGCTTTCTTTCTCACTGTTATGTTCTCTTATTCAACACCTTCCTCCATCCGTCCGTCCGTCCGTCCGTTCCTCCCTCCCTCCCTCCCTCCCTCCCTCCCTCCCTCCCTCCCTCCCTCCCTCCCTCCCTCCCTTCCTCCCTCACTCCCTCCCTCCCTAAATAAATGGTTGAAACATTGATAAAGGTAGTTTGGCAAGAAAGGGACCATTGTGTTAACTAACCCCTGGGGAGGTTGGTAGTTGATGATGGTTTTTTCCCTCACTGCTCCTGTGCACATTTCTAGGCCTTTTTAGGGATGGTCTCATAACTTCATAAAGTAAAATTTTTTTTTTATCATTTAGCATTGGTTAAAAATTGAAAGCACATGACACTATCAATTGAAACTGCAATATACCATTTTTGTTTTCGCCATGCCGTCGGCGTCGAAGAAATGTTGAAATGATATTACACTTTTTTCAAATCAAAACCAACGAAAATTACAGTGAGTGCCATCGTTCACCGGGAAGACGATGGCGTGGACAGAATGGAGACTGCGCCAGTGGCTGTGCCTGTGTCATCATGTTCAGCATCGTCACCTCTGCCTGTGTCGTCACGTTTGGTTTTTTTTTATGCCGCCACTGCAATATCGTGCCTAAGGGTTAGGGTTTTTGTGGCACACCTGTTAACTGCAAACTATTACTGGACTGGTAAAATTTGCGGGCACATGATGCGTGGCGCTGTCAGGAGGGGCACATGATGCGTGGCGCTGTCATGACGGGCACATGATGCGTGGCGCTGTCAGGATGGGCACATGATGCGTGGCGCTGTCAGGACGGGCACATGATGCGTGGCGCTGTCAGGACGGGCACATGATGCGTGGCGCTGTCAGGACGGGCACATGATGCGTGGCGCTGTCAGGACGGACATATCTTGTGACTTTACAAACTTGTGTGACCACTCGTTAGCGTTGTACCCAAATAGCAAGACTTGTGTACAGTGGACCTCACTGTTAAGGTCACCCTCTGGAGTGGGCAAAAGTTACCTGAATAGACAGATGACCATATTGGCGGGACTAATTTCATATACTTTACCGTTACAATAATAATTTGGTACTGTCCCAAGGTGACCTTAATTGTGAGGTGGCTGTATTACAAAGGTGATTGTGAAGCAAGCTTCTTCTGTAACTGTACTGAGTGCCTCCCCTTGCACCTTGTAGCTCCTGAGGTGTTGAAGAGCAAGGGGTACAACCGGTCACTCGACATGTGGTCAGTTGGGGTCATCATCTACGTCAGGTGAGTCACTATTACTATGGAATTCGAAAGTGTTTCTCTAAGATTATTTATTATTATTATTATTTTAAAATGTTTAGAATGCTGTGTGGACAGATAAAATGTGTGCTTAAAGGTGCTAACAAAAGTACAAGTAAAAGTAGAAGTAAAATGAACTAAAACGTATTTAAATGGAATGGTAGAAAAACATTAGGCTGATAGTAACATACAAAAGTTGTACAAAATGTCAGGTAAACATGAGCTAATAGAATCTAAGTTAAAATTATGATCAACCAGTTTTCAACCAAAATTAGACAGTTTACTTAATTACCCAACAAATTATTATAAAAAACACTGCAGTATTGTTGTTCGTTAAAACATGTTGGGTTTTTTATACTATATCACATGTTTTTACAGCGTACACACATATATATATATATATATATATAGAAATATAGAAATTAAAATATACAATTATAATTAAAACAATTATAAAAAAAAGAATTGACTCGGTCTAGATGTACGTCAGTGTACAGGTGTCTATTCTTCATACTGTTATCAGTGCTATGCCGTTCTGTTCCAGTCTCAGTGGGACCTTCCCGTTCAATGAGGATGAGGAGATAGCAGACCAGATACAAAACGCAGCGTTTATGTACCCACCCAGCCCCTGGAACGAAATCTCACCAGAAGGTATGTCGGACTACAACAGTGTAGTCGCTAAATAATATCACCATCCACAATTATTACAGGCAAGACGGCAGCCATGGACATAACTATGGAGTCTCTAGTAGGCATTGCTCTTGATTGAGTATAAATAATGATTAAACGGAATCTATGGTGATTATAACAAGATTTATACAAATGTAATCATCCCCACTGTTGCTGAATGATGTCATATTTGTGAGATTGAATGGCCAATGTTTTAAAGCCAAATGTTGAGACACTGATATTTATTAGTATTTCATAACATTTCAGTAATGTCTATCCAAAACTTGTGCATAATTTGGTAATGAAATATAAAAACCGAATTTAGAAACACATGAAGCCTGCAGTATTGTATATTTTGTCATGCCAATAAATCGAACAGTGAAAATCGGTGTATATTATCTTTAATTTATATACCGTATATTTGTTTAACATACATGCCCTAATTAGTGTACATCCCCCTTTTCCAGCAGGGTCTGATGTCGGTTTGTGACTAAAACTGATCATTGGATCCATCATTTATTGTAATTCCCTGTCAACCATTGACAATATCAGAAAGAAAGTTGAACCTGCATCCACAGCCATTGCAAAGTTTCAGTGTCTCTTTGACCACAAAATCACCATCAAATGGATGTATTGACGTGTGTCATCCCGGCTGAACTAATCTTGAATGTATGCAGGGGATGGCACGGCCTGCTCTCTGACTTTGTCCGTGTCTTAGCACCGCTGTCATGCAGATCATTTGTCTTTTGTCCACTGCTAACTTATCTCTCTAATGATAATTGACAAAAATGTGTTTTATTCAGAATGACAGGGCGTGTCAGTGGCATCATGTATATTTTTAAAATGGAAGTGAACGATGTAGATGCGGCACATAGCGGAATGCAGCAGAGACAGTAAAGATGCACATCATTTCCACCATGTGGCACCACCAATTTGTCATTTTCCCACTGGCTTGAGAAACAGAATTTTTGTAACCTTCAAAATATTTTGTAAGTGCACTGTATGCTAAAAAGAATGAATACAATACTTATTTTTTTCTGTTGTGTGATGATGATGGTGATGGTGATGATGATGATGACAATAAATAATGCAGTGGCAAAATGAATGCATTGAATTATTTGAATAATTATAATGTAAATTGTACCTTTCACTGCATTTACTGTGTACACAAAACATTTTTGCAATAATTTGTTTAAATATGCTGTTCCACTGAGGAACATTTTAGTAGGTGGTCTGTAACTTAAATCTGTCTTCAGTTTTGGTTTAATTTGGATTTACATAGCAGAATTCAGTTATAGTTATTAATTTGTTATTGTATATATTATATATCGATAGGTACATTACGTTCAAGTACTGTTATTGAGATGTAATGTACATTGTTACTGTAACACAAATTGTTATTGTTACACACATTGTTAATGTAACACACATTGTTACTGTAACACATTGTTACTGTAACACACATTCCGTAATAAATGTGTATTCAGACACTGTATGTTTCGGACACACTAAAAATCTCAAAACAAGTTTTTGTGTATCTTACAGTTTTGGATACCTCTGTAAAAATAGTTTTCTTTGTTGATATGTAATCAGACATCAATTAACTGTGATTTGTGAATTATAAAAGTGTCTATGGATAATTTTGGTGTACCTTTTGTTTTCAGACAGGTGAGAATTTAACTATTTTTAGTTGTCCGAGTTCATATGATCAGTACGGTAATCACATTTTAGAACAATGTCGTGTTAACAATAACCCTTGCATTTCAGACGTCTTAGTTGTCGTACTATCTCGTAAACAAACAACACCGTGTTTTTTCAGCCGTAGACTTGATAAGGCGGCTTCTCAAAGTCAACATGAATTCTCGACTCAGTGTTACCCAGGCGTTTCACCATCGCTGGATCGACGAGGTCATTACCATAGCTCCACAGCCACGCTCATGTTGCACTCACTGCTTGCAGGGGGCGCCACCATCTGCATCACACCGGCTTGTGTTTTCGCTCACACTGATCTGTTCTTCCAAGGGCACTCTTCTACTAATGACATAGTCTAACACGGATGGCATCGTTTGTTACTCACAGCACTCGCTGGATTCGTCCACAATGTATTTTGCGTGCCATTAACAGGACTAATCTAGATTCATTGGTGTTACAAAGGCGCTGGACAAGTTTATCGTTAGATGTTTCCAGAAAAATGCATCAACTTTCCCCATTCTTTTAGCCCTACCTTGTTACTATCTTATTTGTATATTGGAACAAATGCAGCCACTTTCACATTCCATTTTGAAAGCATCTCATTTGTCTTGGATGAGAGGCAGCTCTGGGTTCAGCTTCCAAAGTTTTTACTTCTACACCATAATGATTTTTGTGTCAATGCAAATTTATCATTATGAATTTCCTAGTTGGTTTGCAGCAAATTCTGATATGGAAAATTTATACTTTTGATGGTACGTTGCCTCAGGATCATTGGTGGTTAGAAAAGACTCTTTGTTAAATAACCCAGGCAGAACTTATGATTACAGTCTTCATATCGGCTTCTTATCTGCCTTCAGATGTGATAGTTGCTGTTAATTTCCATGTATTAACCACTGCCTTCACATGTTTGATATTTGAGAAAAATTTCTCCTAGGATATTGTGATATACGACAGCATTGTCATTTACTGTAGCAACATTTTCTGGAAAGCTGTAATTATTATTGAACCATTAGTTTGGTGGCTGTCAATAAGAGTAACAATGCCTTCAGTTGAATGGATTAAACATGATTGCCTTCTCAGCTCGGTTGATTACCTGCTTTAGTTATGTCAATGTTACGTTTCCGTTGGTGGGGATGTTTTTATTTTAAAATTACTCTTGTATTTATTGCAGGGCTTGTGAGATAGTTGCTAAAGTGTCCCATTTAGGTTATATGAGCTGTTCTTTGTTAGGTGATATGATGTGTCCTTTGTTAGGTGACATGAATTGTCCCTTGTAAGGTGATATGACTTGTCCTTCATCAAGTGATTTGACTTATTCTTTGTTAGGTCACATGACGTGTCCATTATCCAGTGATATGACTTGTCCTACATAAATTATGTAAGGTGCTATGACTTTATTGATTTGTCCTTTGTCAGGTGATATGACTTGTCCTTTGTCAGGTGATGTGACTAATGACCTCAGTAATCGCATGATGAATCTTGGCATGTTACTTAATTGATCTCATCCGCTTACATGACTAACTTCTAGTGAGATTAAACTGTGCCCCAGGTACCTTGTACGATACAAGTGTTGTCTGCCATCGTTCCGTGAGAATGGGTTGAGGATTGTTTGGTCGTTTTTCGACCGAATTCTCGACATTTGTTGCCTGGATGCCATCGGAAGGGTGCTGGTTGACACACGCAGTCTTCCTGTATGATGTCACTTCGCTGAGGCGCTCAGCACGTAACTGAGGCACTCAGCAGGAAGGAACCTAAGGCCAATCCACCAGTCTGAATCCTGCCTCTTTTCTTCCATTTGCAGCCGTAGACGTCATCAATAACCTACTGCAAGTGAAGATGCGAAAGCGCTTCACTGTAGACAAATCATTAGGACATGTTTGGTTGCAGGTGATGAAGCTATTTGTCCTAGTGTCGGTGTCGTCTGTGTCATGTACCTGGTGACGTTGTAGGCTGGCATCGGTGTCTTGTTGTGTCACTAAAACGCAGGGAGCTCCAAGAATTCAGTTTTCTCTCAAGAAAAGCATTGAATGTTGGTTTTAGGACATGTGGTTGCCTCGTTGAGAAACTGCCCTTGAAATGTGGGATAGCCACATTTCTGGGGTTGTTTTATTGGCAGTCATACAGCTCCTTTCACCTGTATTTCCATTCCCAGACATGTTACCTGTAGTTTTGTTTGGTTTTTATCAGTTCTCTGTGGCTGTCGTCACTCTTCCAAACAACGTCAAAGTCACTTTGGTAGTTCTCCAGAAGTACATTTAACAATTGGATAAAGTGAATATTTGGATATGTTAAATAGTTAGGCGTGTTTAACATTTGGATGCATTGAACATTTGCATATATTAACCATTTGTATACATTGATCATTTGAATACATTGACATTTGGATATAGATATAACCATTTGTATACATTGACATTTGAATACATTGACATTTGGATATAGATATAACCATTTGTATACATTGACATTTGTATACATTGACATTTAAATACATTGACATTTGGATATAGATATAACCATTTGGATTTATTGACACTTTGGATATGTCGAACATTTGGATTCATTCACTATTTGTTTGGAGACTGTTTGGATACACTGAACGCACCGTTTGGAAATACTGACAGTTTAGATACATTGACTATTTGACTACTTTGAACATTATCATCCGTTGAAGAGTATCAGTATGAACAAATTGATTATTTATTTTCTTGAGGGAAACGTGTTCAAGGGGCTCCGTGTTAGTCATGTGACATGAAGACTTGTACAAATCTGCTGTCTCCTATTTGGAAATCTAGGGCAGTTCTTGCAAAGCTGACAAACCATTTCATTTGGGATGTTTGTGACAACATTCCTGGTCACTAAACCATGTCCCTTGAGGAAATGGCAGTCTCTTCATGGTCCACTGCATCTTGGCGTCTTGCCTGAGAAATTGGACAGGCGATTGTTTTTCCGTTTCTGTTCCCCTACTTTGGTATTAACCCTTTTTAACAAGACTAACTCGGCTGCCAATGCATGCAAGCATGGAAGAAGCATTGTATGATTCCAAATAGATGAGCACTCATTTTTCTAAAATGAAATATTTTTGCACATGTTTTAACATGAGTAAAATTTACATTTAAGTCATATGTAATGGCATTAGTGTCATTCCTTGTTTTTAATGTATGCAATTTGTGAGCATTGTTCATCTTTTTGGAACCATACGGTAATAATGTATCATCTCCAATGCAGTTTAGTTGACTTCTGCACTGGCTGTTCACCTGGTGTCTTGCTTCTCCATCTATCCTGCACTTCTGTTCTTAGCACTAAAGCTATTCTGTTTGCAAAGTTACCAACGCAACTAAACTGCTGGCCTTTGTATTGCTTGATTTTGTAAAAAGGTACAGTAAAAATTATAAAATGTATACGTTTATGACAATGAAACAGTTCGCACCAAAGTAATAATTGTTAAAAGTGTTACAAAATTGGAAATATGATTAGTACACCAATTTTGGGTTTGTTTATCTATAATTTGTTGAACTATATTATTCACATGTTGATATAAGCTTTGCAATATTTAATAATCATGTTTGAAACGATATGTTGTAATAATTATTTTTGGGGAAGTTTAATATGTAAAATGTCAACTTTTAATCTTGACATCATGGTAACTAATTTGTGTGAAATAAAGTAAAACAGTAACTTGTTTTGTATTTTTAGGTCACAGTAAAAAATTTCACTGCAAGAAATTGTAATTTCTAAATGATCAGATATAAATTAATTTTTTAGTGTTATTGTTCATCAATATATAATCCTGAAATGATCACGTGTAGTTATGTTGATGTGTCGGTGTTGTATCTGGTATTCATTGCTATCAGTATAGCTTTAATGCTTTGTTCTGCTTCATTGCTGAAACTGCTTAAAACTGCTTGAATTGTTTACGTCTTATGACACGACACAGTCCTAGTTTCTCTGCGCTTAGCAACTCTAATTATTTTCTTGAGGCTGCTGGTTTGTTAGAAAGATTGGAGGTATTTTTTGTTGTGATTACTTTTATTTTGTAATTTAACGTGCATGTATTTCATTTTTTCTACAATTGTCAAGTCATGTAACATACACGCAGGCATGCATACAACCACACATGCAGACACACATGCATGCAGACACACACGTGCACCCACACCTACACACAGAGATACAAGCATGCAAACACACGCACAAATGCAGGCGCACACATACACAAACACACACGCACACACACACTCACACACATGCACACAAACACACACGCATACACACACACTCAAGACACACACACACACACACACACACACACTCACGCACACGCACACACACACACTCGCACACAAACACACACGCACACACACATGCGTGCATACATACACACACACAGACTCATGTACGCACTCTTACACAGTGCATGTGCCGTATTACACTTATGACCATCGCAGTCACATGACCCAACTCATATATATTGCTCCTACAGGACTACCAATGCTGGTGTGACCTGCGCATCCTGGAGCGCCATGTAGGGCAGAGGTACCTCACCCACAACTCGGACGACGCGCGCTGGGAGGCGTACCGCACAGAGAACAACCTCGACACATGGGAAGTACTCGGCCAGAAGGGCGTCAGTGAAGAAGACATCTTCCGAATCCAGAAGACGGTCAGGGACAAGACAGGGACGAGGTAGTTGGGGAGGTCTCATTTATGTCAGCGTGTCGGTCAGGGAGGGTTCATTGTTGTGATGCGTATGACATAGACGTTGCATTGTTTTGGTCAGGGCAGCAGGTGTCATTATTTTGATGTGACCGGCAGGGAGGTCTTATTGCGGAAGTCAGCGGAGGCCAAATGTCGAGTATTAGGAATTTGTGTTGGTGGTCTACGTGTGGGTCAGAAACGGCGGTCATTATTTATTGGGGCTGTTTTGCACATTTCTCAAACGTATTTAAATTCCATTTCATGCCATGCTACTCAATAGGTTATACTATTTGGGACGATGATTCTTCTGCATGTGTGTATGTGTGCGTGCGTATGTGTGAAATGGCCATGATTTTAGGTCATTCAACATATATTTTATCATAGGCAGGTGAATCGTGTATTTACAGTCTTTTTTCTTTTACACAAATCATGGATTGTTTGTATCAAATCAGTTTTAATGACAGAGATGAAAAGGCTAAATTTGGTGTATTATTTTATTTGCCTACCTGGTCAAACTTATTATGTATTGCCTAATTCAAAAGTCAGAAAATATAAAATGCATAGACATCAGTTTTGGAAGTGTTTAAACATGTATTTCAAATCTAGGGAATATGAAGTGACTGGAGATGATTTTATGATGATGTTAGTTAGGTTTAACGTGTATGAAATAATACTGAAAATGTGTACAATTATTTATCGAATACTTCTTATTGAAGAAAGACTGACTGAATAGTGTTACTAGAGTAGGACTTGTCTGTTGTGTGTACAATTCTACATTTGAAATATATGTTACATAATTCTGTACATGTATAAATAGTAATACTATTACAGGCTGTACCATCAAACGCAAACATGTTTGTGACATTTCCTGAAAAGTTGAGTACATAATTCTGTTATGTATGTATGTTTGCATGCTCATTTATTTTAACAAACAGGTGATTTATGATCAGTTGTCTGTGCACTAATAAATTATAAGTATATGATGTATGAAAACTGTTCATGCAATAGTGTATACAGTAATAGTGTATCTACATCCTATTGGATTACAATTTCCTTTCTCTGTGTGTGTGTGTTAACATTTTAGGTATTGTTGTGAAGGATGTTTGAATCTTAAATGTGGTGCACGTCGCCCATTGCGTGTGATATCGCCAAATAGAGCGACACAAGTGTCGCCACCTTGCGTGTGATATCGATAACCGCTGTACAAGTGTCGCCCCTCGCATGTGATAACAGCAATGGAACAGCTCATGTTTATAGTGGGCTGCTATGTCGGAAATGCGTCCATCTGACTTGTGTATTTCACAACAAAATTGTCGATAGTGTTGCATTGCTATAATACAGCTGTTTCAGATGATGTGTGAATCAATTTGGCCACGTTCTCCTTTGTTTTTGACAACACCATTGGTTATGTACGTGGTACATTTGTAGTTTGGTTGCTGGCAAAACATGCAGTTTGTTGCATTCCGTATGCCCTATAAAAAGGCAGTGACGAAAACCTCAGCGAATCAAATTTCTCAGGGGTGGATATAAAGGCTACATTGGATGCGAGGTAGCAGTCTGTGAAGCATTCTAGGCATCGGCTTATTCAGCCGCCAGTCTTCAGTCTGGGAACTGATATACTGTATACTCAAATTCGCTGTCAAACCAAAAACCTTATATATACATTTTTGGCCAAATTGCTTAACGTATGTTTGGTTCCTGAAATGGATGAAAGTTCCGGTTTCCTGACTTATTTAATTAAACATGGTTTACGTTACAAAAAAACTTGATTGAATTAAATCAGCGAAATTCTCCGCAGTTGTTCTCTAACTGACCTCACACCATACTGCTTATGTGACATGCCCGTAACGAGGTCCGCCGCCAAACGCTATGATATACGCGTGGAAATATTCCGAGATTTCAGTCGCGTTATTTGTAGGGTACACTGTCTAATGTGATTTGTTCTTCTTCAGAAGGTTGCACTAATGTGAGTGGTGTGTGTCAAGTGATAGTTGTTCTTTAAGAAGTAATAACATGCCACAATCTCACAAGCACAATTGTACAGAGGCGCCATGTTAAACATCGGCCAATCAGACACGCGACCACGATAGGCAGTCGTCTACAACTGTCAACGGACGTATTTTTGAAGTCCCTATTGTTCAGCCTCCTATCCACTCGAGAATCATTTCTCCAAGAGATCTGTCAAAAGGAGGTTTTACAGTAGTTGAACTTTGGTGCTTACAGGCCAGGTGCATGTGAAGTTATTGTTACAGGCGGGGTAGGCGCCTATCAACGGTACAACGTACATCAGAGCATGCCACCATGTGCCATGTGTAGGGTCATAGGCACGCAACCATAATTAGACAACCATGTAAGGTTTTGCAAGCAAGATCGCGTGGCACTAATTTTCACGGTATGTTTTGATGAGAGATTATTTTTAAATGGCAATATCAAATGAAACAGGGCCCTTGTGTGTGGGTGGTATCATAGTATGATAATTTCAAAGAATATCGGCTAGTGAATTCAGTAGCTGGATAGTGCTGGACATGTATAAAGATGCATGTAATTATGGCACTTTCGGAACGTCACAATATACCGTGGATATGTGTCTAAGGGTTCGCTTGTCCATGTAGATGCTGTCCACTGCAACATTGGTGGCAACTACAGGAGACGGGGGGCGCCATGGTCATTTGGCAGTTTTGTCATTTAATTACAGGACATGGCATTACCTAGCATTGTGTAGTATGCATAAAATACATGCATATGATGCACAAATCCATAAGATCCCTTGTCATGTTGTTAAAACAGTTGTTTCTCCTTAGAAAATGATTATTTCGGACACACCACATCATTAGGGGTGTAACGAGGCTATATATATGTTAGGACTGTTCTGATAGGAGGATCCACTGGGTTCCTCAGAGGAACCAGCTCCTCATATCATCCCATACATACACATTATAACAACCCGCTATATCACCTATGTTCACATCGAGTTAATTTTAAGCCATATTCTTGGTCAAATCTAACGTCAGACATGGGAGGTCAGACTGATAAAAAACGGTAGTTATATAAGCTTCTGAACGTAACGTGCCCATGGCGCCTCTATCTCCCGTCTCTGGTGCTTTCACGGCACACATAATTGTCGTGACAACTTGTAGAGACTGAAGCTCTAACTTGAATTCACGTGTATATACCGGTGCCGAATTGTTGCTGTGTGTATTTCGTATCGCACATTGTCAAGTCGATGTAATTAGTGTTGACTCGGTAAAACTCACGCAACTAAAGGATATTCGTATTATATGATGTAGTTTTTTTGAGATTTTAATACAGGTTGTGACGATTAGACATTAGTCGTTGGAATAATGTGTTAAATACAAGTTGTGAAATAATGTGTTTTGTAACGATGGTGAAATAAAACGGGGAATGGTGACCTAGTACTAGTGTGTTCTATTCGCAGTTGTAATATGCAAAGATTTAAAGTAAATGATGACAGTCTTCCGATTTTGTTTACGGAAAAATGTCACGATATTTCATCAACTACGTCACATAGAACAGTTATGTTGATGGTTTTGGATAGCTTAGTGGATGCAGTTGCTTAGTGGATAGCAATTTCAAGAAAGTTACTGTTGACCTTCATTGGCTCTCATACATCCGCCATTTTTAAAGATGGCGCCCGTCATAGCCTATTATTTCCATATCTTAAGAACTACATAATTTAGAGCCACCAAGTTGATGCCAAAATGTAGGGTTTTTAGACGCGAATATTTCAATTGTATTACTTTTGACCTTTATTGACTTTCAAATATCCGCCATTTTTAATATCCACCATTTTTAAAGATGGCGCCCGACACAGCCTATTATTTCGATAGCTTTAGAATTATGTAGCCTAGAGCACAAAGTTGATGTCAAAATGTAGCATTTTTAGATGCTATGAAGGAACGGTACAGTTGGTGTAAATCAGTCTGGTACCACAACCGTCACTGCATTACTCCTGCTTTTCAAAATCGGTCTCCATGACTCGGCACTCCATGGATGTGGTAAACAAGGCAGTGACAGTTCTCAATCCTGGACAAATTCCTGCCATTGCATGTGACCAGCCATTGTTGAAGCTTGCGAAATAAATCCAGTGGGCATGGCCGTATTTATGGTGAAGACTCTTTCGTGGTCAAAATGGCACTGCTGATATCATTGGGCTACCTTCTAGACAGCAACAGCTGGACGTCGGCGTTTTCTCAAGCTGAACTGGCCCATTCGGGAACTGGTGAGTCATTCCTGAAAGTAACGCATGTTAAGAGAACGGTTCATGCACACCAAGTGACTGCTTGTGCACTGTACCAACTTCAGCATCTCGCTTACACCGAATGTACATCCTCTCAACCAGAAACTGCAACTTTGTCTTTTGAAGAATTGTGTACACTGAGAGCAGAACAAAGTCCGCAATTCCATTTCTGGCAGCCTGTGCTGAAGACAGAATTGGATGTGATGATATGGGACAGAGCCATCCGTGAAGGCAATTTCCTTCTCTACGTGGACACCTTGACGAATCTACAGTGGCTCTTCCATGCGTTTGACCACTACAACTATGCCCGTGCTATTGCCACCCATCTACGGGATATGGGGACACTGAAAGTCAAACACCCAGATGTGTTCAGAGCATTTTGTGAAGGCAAGTTCACTGTCAACAAGACCCATCGACCTTTCTCCAGGATGCCATTTGACGAACACCACGAGCAAAATATAATGCCTGCGTGAAAGAAGATGGTGGAGCAGTAGGACCTTACCGATAAGCCAGCGGCATTACTAAGGTGGATGGTGGATGGTGGCTGGACCCGAAATGGCCCGGGTAGTCAACGAGTTTCTCCGTGGATTAGAAAACACAGAATCTGCATCTCAATCTAGTCAGCACGAGGACAAGCCAGGTAAAATCGTAATGTATGGTCATATCGCACCAGTTTCCGTGTAAAGAAAGTGCTCATTGCTCTATTATCTTATCACAGAAAGTTTCGTTATGTATATTATGTAAGTGAATGGGCACGGGTAATGAAACTATTACTTGTGGACATCGTACACATGCTACCTAATTAAGACATATACCTATTCTAATAATAATAAGATAACTTCTATTGCCCCTAAATCCTTAGAAAACAAGCTCAGAGGCGCATCAAGACAAAAGGACTGGCCAATCTCAAAATCCATAAGCAGTATTCCAGTTATCAACAGATGGGTCTAGGCGCTAGGGAGCTATGGTAAATAAGCAAGGTTGTAAAAATAAGTTTTTAAATGACAACGGAATTTTTTCATATTTTAAACTGATCTAACACTAAGAGGGAGCATATTCCAAAGAGTTGGTTGCATCTAGTCGTTCGTGTATATTTGTAACACTGGCTCTTACCAGAATGTTCAATATGTTTCTTCAAGCAAGCAGGCGGCTTTCATCAAAGACGTGAAGTCACTGATCACAACAATGAAGGAGATGAGCAACCCCTTTTCAGACACCAGTGGAGATCTGCTAGTTCTTGACACACGTGTGGTGGCAGAGGTAGCAGTTGTTGACCTCCTCAGCAAGGTGAAGAAACTTGGACAAGACCAGCGCAATGAGTTCTTCAAGAAACGTCTGGTGGACCACACAAACACAGTCAACGAAACAATCCCAAAGAACAAACTGCATCTCTTCAGTCGACATCTTGTGAAAAAGAAATCACATGTCCAACAACATGTGTTGTGCTTGAAACGTGACCGCAATTTGTTTTCAGCGTTGTACATTGCCTGCCAAGTACGTGACGCTGACTTTTGTCCAACATGAGAATCATTAATTTCCCCCGTCACTGTCAGATTACGGCAACATGAGACTCGGTACAAATTCTGACCTGCTGCAGTGCCAAGAAGACCTGGTACCGCACAGTGACAACGCCAGCTTGCAAAGGGAAGCCCACATGATCATCATTGACGGTGCAGCTCTTGTGAATATCCTGAAGCCTGCCGACTCTCAAACGTTCGACGACTATGCAGACATGTTCATGGAACACGTCAGGAAACAGTCTGTCGGCTCTGTTGGTCGTGTTGACGTCTTTTTATGTATACCGACCCGACAGCCTCAAGGCTACCGCACGGAAAAGAAGAGGAAAGGGGACAAGGAGACGTGTCGAGGGTCGAAAGAAGTTGCCTGCAAACTGGCCAGAATTCCTGCGAGAGAATGACCACAATACGTAACTGTTTCACCTGCTAAGTGAACGTGTGACTGTCGAAACATTTCCAGGCAAGCTGGTTATGACATATGGAGAGGAGTTGCTTTGCTCAGAAGCAACTAACGTGGACTGTATGTCACCGTGTACACACGGAGAGGCAGACATCAGGATGCTGCTGCATGCTGCGGATCGTGCCAATCAGGGAAGACAGACGATTGTCATACGAACTAACGTTGTCGTGCTAGCTGTCAGCTTTGCTCACATACTTGGTTGTGAACTCTTGTCGTAGCGATCGGCACAGGGAATTCATTACGATACGTCGACGCAACTGCTATTGCACACGTGCTTGATCTTGGCAAGTGCAAGGCACTGTCTGTCTTCCATGCACTGACCGGGTGTGATACCACATCATGTTTTGCTGGGAGAGACAAACGCACGGCTTGGGCATCATGGAATGTTTTCAGTGGCTTAACGCCTGCATTGTGTGCTTTTGCAGACACTTCTTCAGAAGTTATCCTGAGAGAGTTCCTACTAACCATTGAGATGTACGTAGTTGAACTGTACGACCGAGGGAGTTCGGAGAACGATGTAAACCGCGCCAGACAGGACCTCTTCACACAAAAACGAAGATATATCGAGAAGATTCCACCTACGCAGGATGCCCTTATGAAACACCTGCTCTGAGTAGGCTACCAGTCTGGCCACGTCTGGGGCCAGGCACTGCTGAAAGCACCACATTTGCCTAGTCCTGCAGAGTTCGGTTGAATAGAAAAGGGAACGGGCTTGAATGGGAAGTGCAGTGGATGACACTGCCACCTGCGGTGCACCATGCTGTGCAAATGCTTTGGATGTCAGGTGGATGGGTGAACAGCTTGGGAGTTCTCAGTATGTATTCAAGGGGTAGGCATCATTATGACATCAATAAACTAATGTTTGGAGTGGCTCTGTCCGTAACACCTTTAAAATTATCGCCTCCGAAAACCTATGTTTTGACATCAGCTTCAAGGTTCGATGATACGTATATCTTAAAATAAGTGGATAACAGGCTCTAGATTACCTATTTCATAAAATACGGAAATAACAGGATTGACGGGCACCATCTTTCAAAATAGCGGGTATATGAATATCGGTGAACGTCAAACGTAATACATCATATATCATAGCATCTAAAATCCTACATTTTGACATCAACTTTGTGTCTCTAGGCTACGTGGTTCTTAGGCTATGGAAACAATAGGCTTTGTTGGGCGCCATCTTTAAAAATGGTGGATATTTAAAAAAATGGCTGATATTAGAAAGTCCATAAAGGTCAAAAATAACACAATTTAAATCATCACATGTAAAAACCCTATATGTTAGCATCAACTTGGTGGCTCTAGATTATGTAGTTCTTAAGATATGGAAATAATAGGCTTTGATGGGCGCCATCTTTAAAAATGGCGGATGTATGAGAGTCAGTGAAGGTCAACGGTAATTTTTTTTGAATTTGCTATCCACAATGCTATCCAAAACCATAAACATAACTGTTCTATGTGACGTAGTTGGTGAGCTATTGTGACACTTGTATTGACAACCGCGATCTTTAAAAATGGCGGACATGAAAGCCGGAGAAGTCCAAAATTTAAACACTTGAAATTCCTGTCCCCGAAAACATATATCTGCACACCACAATTATTGCTCTAGATGACGCAGTTATTAAGATACGGGGGAAGTGAATTTGGCGGCCATTTTTTTTTAATGGCCCCCATTTTTGAACGCCGCAAAATGTGGAATGCATCCAATCTTTAGAATGGTCCCCTTGGTATGTAGAACATATGAGCAAAGTGTCTTGCTTTAATCAAAAAGTGCACAATTCCATCATTTTCCTGCACATATCCGCTGGACTAATTGGCATTGGCCCGGCAGTTAACTAATTGGCTTTGGACAATTGACTGTGTGTTAGGAAAGGTCGACCAACTTTAATATATCGGCATCTTGACCACTCTGGAGCGCCCAAATACTCTCTCCCAAACAGCGAGAGACTATTAAAAACCACTAGTCAATGTCAGATTTAAGACGATGGAACGTTATCACGTGGCGAATTATAATAATAATAAGATAACTTCTATTGCGCCTAAATCTTTGGAAACCAAACTCAGAGGCGCATCAAAACAAAAGGATTGGTCAATCTCAAAATATATAAGCAGTATTCCAGTTGTCAACAGATGGGTCAAGGCGCTAGGGAGCTACGGTTGATAAGCAAGGTTGTAAAGATAAGTTATTAAATGACGACGGAATTTTGTAATATTTTCAACTGATCTCACACTAAGATCAAGCATATTCCAAACAGTTGGTGCAGCAACAGAAAAGGCCCTAGTTCCAATGTTAGTGTTGACTCTAGGAACAAAAAGTAGGTCAGAACTAGATGATCGAAGCTGGAAAGGTTTTTGCGGGAGAGTGTTGATCCACACTATGATCCACCCAAGTGGAAGGGTTGGTGTAGGTGGCAACACTGCGGTGTTTTGTCGGAGTGTGTGAGTACACATCGAACACGGCATACACTGGCACTTTTCGCCCGATCAGACCAGATCAAACTCACCCCGACCGCAATGTATACGTCACACCGATTGCGCTATACGCGAAACCAACGTAACGTCATAATCACGTGAACGTGAAAACTTGTGACGCTATTATGTGTCGGTCTGGTATGATGCATTCGAAAGTGTTCAAGCTTGATTGTGACGTCATGCTGGCTTCAATCGGTGTCAGTCGGTGTAGCGTGTACATTGCAGTCGGGGTGAGTCTGGTCGGGTCGGGTCGGGTCGGGTTGGGGAAAATGTGCGGTTGTATTCCGGCAGTAACAGTAAGTTATGTAGCTTAGCGATGTATTTCAACTGGTGCACCAATATGCACCTAGATACACTAGTATACCACCTTATGAACGACGGAGAAAACGCCAAGAGGTGTTGATTCACAAATGCAGCAAACGCACTCCTGCCGCTTAACCCTGCGGGTATCCCAAATTATGAATTCAGCACTTGGCACAGCTTTAAATTAAGAGCCTGCCGCAATGTCTGACACTGAGAAAGAACACATGGCAGTGACCAGTGTGGTGGACCCCACTGATCACTTCCCACCCACTAAGCCGGGGAATGGATACATCCAATGGATTACTTCATCTACCACACAAACAACCCAAAGTTTAGCATGTGCTACTGAGATGTGTTTGCTGCCAATGCTTCTGGAAACGCAAGTCCTCTAATACTATCTGGATAGTTTGGTCGGTTACAATATTACCTTCAGCAAACATGTTATAATCAAACCCGCAGCGTGGCTGATTTGGTGGGGAGTGCTTTTTTCGACCTGTAGGCTCACAACAATCATCTAACTACACCCCTTGAGACTTCCAACTGTAACACCCGCTTGAGACTGGGCGGGGATGGGGTGAGTCGTACCCTTCGCGCTCGCAGCCAACGGGTCTATAAACTAGCAAACATGCCCATCACCTGACGGGATGCCTTGGTAGATGTCAGTCGTGATAGTAATATTTAGTAATCTTTATATATATATATATATAGGGTATTTTTAAAAGATTTCGGTATCTCGTCCTATTCTAAGGATCGTAGTTTAATCCCTGTAAGTATGGCGCTCGAAGTTCAAGCCGTCTAAGAGAAAACGTTAACCTACCTGCACAAGTACGCAAGCTCGATTATAAGTAGATGTCAAAACATGCCCAAGCTGTTCCATTTGCGACGTTCCGTAATACTTGAAAATAATTACACAGTACAAGAACACGTATTTCTTAAACTTATTTTTCTAAGCTCTATATACAGGAGTCATTAGAACGAGAAACCACAATGCATGAATACAGCACTCCAGCCAATTAGTTTAATTAAAAGTGTTATTGCAGTAACCACATATCGTATGGTTGGCTATAATCCCAATGTTGAAGACATTACATGGACACAGATTAATTAATTAAAGTCATCAACCACCGCTTTTTTTAAAGCGTTATAACCTGGTTTGGGCAGTGATTGCGCTAATACGCTGTCCTGCATTACAAGCAAAATAAGTAAAATAAAATTTTAATGCGCAAAAAATGGCTGGTATATATATTTTACCGAAGTAAAAAACCGTTATTTATGCCGAAGATCGTTTGGCATCAAGTCGACGCCGACCCACTCTCAATGTCCACTGTTCTACGAAATAAAGCAAAGTGACAGCAATCATGAAACTTCCACAGGCGAAGAAAGACGCGTCCCAGCGTCCCGTCACATCCTTCAGTATCCCTGAAACGAAAGAAAACATTGGTATGACTGCTTGCCACGACGTAGACATTTAAACACTTTCTATTCCTTGTGCGTTCAATACAGACCTGTAACAAATGGAATTTTGTTTAGAAGGAAGACAACGCAGCGTATTTGTGTAGTATACGTACTATACCATCTACAATGGATGTGTGTGTGTGTGTGTGTGTGTGTGTGTGTGTGTGTGTGTGTGTGTGTGGTGTTCGTGCGTGAGTGCGTGCGTGCGTGCGTGCGTGCTTCATAAAAACTGTTTCAATCCTGACAAACTGGATGAATCATTCCGTGTTCTCTTATGCGTACAACATCTGATCGTTTGTGTTGTAAACTTGTCTATATTAATTAACGTTAGGCATATTTATTTTAAGCTAAACTGTCTTATTCTACCACATTCGACGTGTTTAAATGACCCTCAATAAAGCAGTTGACTGTTTTCTGTTTATGTCGTTCATCGTGCAAGTAAATATGGCATTCGAGTCAAAATATGTAAATTAAACATATAATAGTTTAACAAGATTGTGATACGAACAAGTGAGGTTCACGAAAACACACTTAATTAGTATAATAAAATTATATCATATTATGGAGAACTTAATGTTACCATATACACGATAAGTCTTTGTTCCTTTAACAGCCTTTCATGACGTCACACACGTGACACAAACCGTCAGGTGGCGCCGTATCTTTGTCTTTCCTTTGCTCCCATGCAGGGTTGGGTCAACGTCCCTCGTTCCTTCAGCTTTGCTTGTTAACACTCTCCATCTCCCCCTGTCCCCCGCAATAGTCTTCCATCCTTGGCTGATCGCACCTGCCCTGCCCTTTGGTCTTTATATTCTTCTGCCACCCTCTTCTTCTTTCCACGTTCTCTTTGATAGTCTGTGCTCGCCAATTCTTTGCACATAGCGTGCCCATCTCAACCGGCTTCCAACTACTTTCATTTATGTTTTTTCATGCCAATCTCTTCTCTCATTTCAGTCATTTTCCGTCTATCTTCGCGGGTTACTTTGTGTCTTTGTGTGTTCTTCGGATCCAGTTGTTTTATGTTATTTGTAGCTTCTCCTCCTGTCTCTGTGTCAGTGTTCTCTACCCGTGTAAGCATGCTGGTACCACGCACTACACCAACTCTTTTACTTTTAGTTGTTCCTTCAGTTTTCTACTCTGCGTAATGTTTTCCACCCGCCCCCATGCTGCCGCTCCTGTTTAAGCCCTCCTCTGTGCTTCCAGGTGGCACTGGGCATACGCCGTAATACATTCAAGTTGAATTGGTTGGCTGATTTTGTCTTGGGTGCGTTTTTCGACCTAGGATTGCACACTCCTAAAAAAACCTCCAACTGCATCCGAGACCTTCAAATGCACCCCCTCTTTAGACCCCCCACTACATCGTTCACTGAGGTTCCCCAAAACGTGCGACTGCACCTCCTTGAGGCCCGCTAACTACCCTCAACTGCACACCTTCAAGCTAAAAAAAACTCCAACGGCACCGTTTCTGACCTCCATCTGCGCCCCAATGAGGCTCCAATAAAACCTCCAACTGCACCCCCTTGAAGCTCCAATAAAATTTCAAATTGCATCCCCTCTGAGATTTCCAACTACAACCCCTCGAGGCTCTAAATGCAACGGCTTGAGACTTCGAGCAGAACTCTTTTCCTTCGAGCAAACAAATTCACCCATCGTTTCCCCAGCCTACATTACTGAATATCACAATGGGTAGTGCGGAGATTATTAGGGAAACATTGTTCACAGTCGTGGGGGTAGACTGACGTACCTAGCATGGTTGGTGCCACAAGACAGGCGCAGCCGACGAATAGGTTCGATAATCCATAAGCCACGGGAAGATGCTCTATTCCAAGCGATTCCGCCAGCAGTGTCGGCTGTGGAACACAGGCACAGGCACACGAATATACATAGCAGTATTATATTAATATAATCTAGTTCACTAGATGTATGCATAATATATTTGTTTGGACGATATACAGTCTGTCAAATAGTCTGAGGAATTACGTTTGGCATGGACGAATCGACATTCACTTTAATTATAGGGATGCAAGTTCGTTTGCGTCATAAAAGTGATATGGCTTATGTAGTATAAAAGTAAAAAGGTAAGTTCTTATATAGCGCAGTATCTGGTCCCAAGGACTGCTCAAAGCGCTTTATATTTTACTCCCTGGCAGACCTGTTCAATCGAACACCATCTCGACTATTCTGGAAAGCATCAAGCCACGCTGCAATTACTGCGCGAAGACTATTCATACACAAATATCCACCACTGTCTATAGCCAGGTACTCACTCATACAGCTGAGTGAACTGGAGCAACGTATAGTGAACAAACTTGCCCAAGGTTCGACACCTCCGCACAGGATTCGAACCCGGGTTCTCTCGGTTGCGAGTTCGAAGAGATAGCCACTGCACCACGACGTTTTTTCATCGGACCTGATCAGACCAGTCGGTGTCAGTCGCCTACTGTATTCACACGTCGGATTGTAATCGGTGCTAGTCGGTGTCAGTCTGACGTAGTCGAACGTTTTAAAGTTTACATAATGTATACATCACGCTGGGTTCGAGTCTGAGTTTGTCTGTATCAGTCGGTGTAGTGTATCCACTGCAGTTGGGGTGAGTCTCGACTGATCAGGTCAGGTCTGCCCCGGTCGGGTCAGGCAGAAAGTACTAGTGCATCCCGAGCCTTAGACGGAATTGCAGTAAAATTACTCTCGTACACACATTCACTCAATAACTCGTGCATCACACACGCACGAAAGCGCACACACGCACGCACACACACACACACACACACACACACACACACACACACACACACACACACACACACACACACACACACACACACACACACACACACACACACACACACACACACGCACACAAATGTATGCCAATATAAGAGAATAATACATACCAGCATGAGCACGAAAGTGCCCCCTGATGAGGCAAACAAGGCCAGTGTGATGGCGAGGGATTCGTACGATCTCAGCAGCGGCACCAGACACAGCGTCAAGCCGCCGAGTGCTTTCAAACACACGGCAAAATAAACCAAAGATTAACTCACGGTGATTTCAAACATAACTACGTCATACACGACTATTTCTTTCCTCCCTCCTTCCCTTCCTCCCTCCCTCTCTCCGTCCGTCAGTCCGTCCCTCCCTCCCGCCCTCCCTCCCTCTCCCTCCCTCTCCCTCCCTCCCTCCCTCCCTCCCTCCCTCCCTCCCTCCCTCCCTCCCTCCCTCCCTCCCTCCCTCCCTCCCTCCCCCCTCCCTTCCTCCCTCCCTCCCTCCCTCCCTCCCTCACTCCCTCACTCACTCACTCACTCACTCACTCACTCACTCACTCACTCACTCACTCACTCACTCACTCACTCACTCACTCACTCACTCACTCACTCACTCACTCACCCACTCAGTCACTCACCCACCCACCCACCCACCCACTCACTCACTCACTCACTCACTCACTCACTCACTCACTCACTCACCCACCCACCCATTCACTCATTCACTCACTCCGCGTGTGTCTGTCTGTCTGTCTGTTTGTTTGTATTGTTACTGTAGCTCTGTCTGTTTGTTTGCCTGTCCGCCTGTCCGCCTGTCCGCCTGTCCGCCTGTCTGTTTCTCTCTTTGTCGCTCTATCTCCATGTCTCTACGTCTCTTCTCTATACATTTATGTCTCTCTGTCTCTCTCTCCCCCTCCTCACGCCCCTCCCCCTATCCCATCTATCCCATCTCAACCCCTCTCGCTTTGAAATATAAGTTACAACAGATTGACTATTAGTGTTACTAACCCATGGACGCGTGTAGGATGTATTTCTTCTTGATGAAGTTCTTATCAGCGAACCACCCGACGCCAACGCGAGCCACGAAGTCGAAAACGCCCATGATGGAGACAAGGAGGGCGGCGGAGGTGCTGGCGAAGTGAAGCTGCTCGGCGTGCGGCGGCACCATGATGAACGTGCACAGGAAGCAACTGTAGCCAGATTGACGGTTGTCGCATTTGAATGGTAATATGTTAAACACTTGTTTGCTTTCTTCGGAAATAACCATCGTTTAATACATAACGCATCGTTCGAGCAATGAAGTTAACGATACATAGTTTGAAGAATACAAAATGTCAGTGATTATTTTAACATTCTATCAACAATTACAGTTATTATTGAAATCCACTACACTCCTACAAATCATTGGTATGGTCGATCAACTGTGTGTATACAAACTCATATAGGACCCAGTAGGTCCAATGATACAATGTTTAAACTGCCTGCTCGGCGTCTCTCATACGCCCGACCGGAAAGCAACTCCGATTACTGGGAGCAAGATACAATTAGATTAGAGCTAGAAGCCACCACGCTGTGGAGAAAACAAAAATTAAGATGATGAAATAAAACAAATCACCTGGAGTTGTCGGGATACCACCAAATCTGCTTAAGGAAATTGTAGACCAAATTTGTACACCATTTGCTTTATTATTTAACTTGTTACTTAAAGAGGGAATTGTTCCTCAAGAATGGAAAGAAGCAAACATTACACAATTATTTAAAAAGGGATCGAGGAGCAAGACAGAGAATTACAGACCAGTGAGCTTAACATCAGTTTTATACACATTAATAGAAACGCTTATTAGAGACCACATGGTGGAATTCCTTGTAAAACACAAATTAGTAAATTAATCTCAACATGGGTTCCTAAAAGCTAGGTCTTGTCTAACCAATCTCTTATGGTTTTCTTTTAAGAAATTACTTAGTGGGTAGATGATGGGTCACCAGTGGATGTTGACTACTTAGTGGGTTGACAACACTAGAAATTAAGAGACTAAGAGGAGACCAAATAGAAGTTTTTAGGATATTGAATGGTTATGAGGATATTGATAGAAACATTTTCTTCAAACTGAAAGAAGGCAGTATAACAATATGACTCAGCAGCATTAGTCAAGGAACAGTGTAGGCTGGATATGAGAAAATACACTTTCTCTCAGAGGACAATAAATGACTGGAACAAATTATCTGATGATTGTGTTAATGCTAGCGGTGTGAATATGTTCCATAATAAAATTGACTGCTATCTGGCGAGGGCGGGCTATACCTAATGGAAAATTGTTCGACTCTCGATAAGCCAAAGGCTTCCTCGTCCGCATGCTGTCTGGAGCTTATAGCTCTGGACGGCAATCTTGTTAAATCTTGTTAAATCTTACTTCCCTGGCGTAGACACCAGTAAGAAGCGACCAACGGCTTGAGGTGAACAAAAAAGTTTCGAAACGACAACAGATGAGACTGAACCATCGTCCCCTCAACTGTCCATCGCTTTACCGCGCACCCACCGCTGCCTGAGCAATTTGTATATAAGAAATGAGAAACTTAACGCACCTATTATATATCAGTATTGAACTTGAAAAATGTTATTCAGGAAAGGACAGCATATTTAACGATGTTTAGTAGATCCTCTTCATGTTTATAATTACAGTCTGGTCTGGTGAAGGAATGGTTTAACAATAAGCAAAGCTGTCAATTTCGATTTCTTCATTCTTAAGCATGTCTGTCACTGTCAGGGAGTAAAGTGTAAAGCGCTTTGATTAGTCCTAAAGACTGGATACTGAGCTATATAAGAAGTTTCTTTTCTACAAACCCACCTGTTAGAGACCGCCGCCACTGTCGCGTATAACATTACAACCGGGTTAGTCATCATGCGACATAAATCCGTTCCTCTTCTATCAGTACTTCTTTCTTTCTTCGAATCGACGCACGTTATCCACTTACGGAACGAATTGAAACACCAGCGAGAAGAATATGATTTAGTTTCACTTTTAGTTTCGCCATTCCCTAAGATGTTACCTGTCGACGGGAATTTAACGTCTACGAACGAAACCGTGCCTTTCTTCCCGGACTGAAATTCGACGTCTGTCCACTTTGCTGTCGTGCGGTCACTTACTGGCACATCGCCAGCGCTGAATGCTTCGTTGACAAAACAAGTTTCACTTTTATCAACCAAACCGTTTAACGTGTCGCCGGCAACATGGACAGGCGACTTGCCATTATTAGTGTTACTCGCGTACTTTCTTGATAAATCATCTGAAGTGTGTATTTCTTGTAAAATTTCTGTATTGGCGACTGGATTGGCACCATTGCTTCCAGCGTCTTGATTGCTTCTGGCTTCTGCATCTGTTTCCGGTTCGTTTGCGTCATCGATGGCGAGTTGTTTTGTTTTCTCTCCCTCTTTTGCCGTCATCTTCCTCTTGTCCTGCTTGAGGATATAGCGTCGGAAGTAGAACTCCGGTGGTCGGAACAGCATCCCGCAAACGCAGATGTTGAGCGACATTCCACCCATGAGTAGTAAGGCACCGTTCAGACCGTACGCGTCCAGCGCGAACCTAACAAACAGCAATACCATTCAAATGAATGCTGTTCGTTTAGGTACAAACAAACATTCATAATCTATGAGCAACGTAGTTATAATGTTTAGGTTTTTAAATACAGTCGGAGGATTCTCTATAAAACAAATGCTAAAGAAGTTTAAAGATTTGTGTGAGAACCACAGTGTAAATTACGTCAATAAAATAGTACAGTCCAAATGGAATAAAGTAAAAACATGATGTAGTCAGAATTAATGTGGGGGCCTAATAAATGCAAAAATACAATATAAAATATGACATGAAATGCCATAGAATATAAGTAAACACATATTATTTATAAATACGTAAATATTCTGATCAATGTAATATTAACGCATGTCGTAATGTGAATGCACACAATACAGATGGAATTATAAACATACCAGGCACATAAATATTAGCTGGGATGGTTTTCTTGGTTTATAGGCGACACCACACACGTTATATGGAAAGTTAGTCTAACCAAATCATCTACTGAGTGCCGTTTTTTTCTTTTTTACAGAATCATCCAGACACGCCGATACTCGACCCAAATGAATGCAGTTGAAGTGTCATGCGAAGTAATAGTTCAACAATCACTTTGTAAACATTGCACAATCATTCTAGTGGCCACGCGGCTGCGGACGAACAAGGCCCGAACTATTGTATAGTTATAATAATTGTAACCATAATTATTGCTTACGTGAATGTCGTACCTACTCTCTTGAAATTGTGTGCCTGCATGTATGCATGTGTATCAGTGCGCGCGCGTGTGGTGTGTGAGTGTGCGTTCGTTCGTGCGTGCGAGCTGACACTTCTTTATTTCAAATAGATGGATATACATTAATATGTCAAGGCCAAACCTGTAGTGCACATGCTAGCTTGGCAATCGACCTCAGCAACAAATACAATTACAAATCTGTAAATATCCATGCTAATACAGACACTTGGGAAGGAACATTTGTTGAAATAACAGGTTGGAAATGGAAATAAATCTTGGAAATATATGTAGACCACCTAGAGATATAATCGAATACTATTGTATATTTACTAAAGAATTTGCATCAAATTTAGTTGATTTATAAAAATCAAAAGTGAAATAATAATTGCAGGAGATTACAATATAGACTTGCTTAAAATTAACGAAAAACCCATAATATGTGACTATTTTTACACAATCGTTTCACATGGTTTCTTCCCTAAAATTATTATGCCAACACGACTTTCAGAATATCATGGAACACTCATTGATAATTATTTATGCATTTTTTATCAAAAGGATTCTTCAAATCCTCAGCTGGTATTTTAGTGAGCAATATTTCTTATCACTTTCCGTACTTTCTAAGTCTGGACTATGTCGAAACCACTAATGCAATACCAAGGTTTATAGGAATAAAACAACAAAGTCCTGACTCACTCAATAAATTTAAAATATAAATAATAAACTCAAATATTTATGATAAACTTAACACAGATACTTATGCGGATCCGAACGAAAACTACAATATCCTCGATGAAATTGTTACTGTAGCTATGGATAAATTTCTGCCTTTAAAGTAATTAAATTTAACAAATATAAACATAAGAAAACTCCTTGGATTACCAAGGGCAATATTGTGTCGATAAAATTTAGAAACAAATTGTATTCGATAATGAAACAGACTCACATAGATACAGAGAATTATCATAAACTTAGAACTGACTTACATACTTATAATAACATTCTTAAAATTAATATTAGATTAGCTAAGCAAATGTATTACCAATCCAGTTTTGGAAAGCATAGTGTTAAAAGACGTGGTGTTTAATTAAAGAAATTATGCAGAAAAGTCAAAAGAAAGAACAATTTCCAGATTTATTCAAAGTCGATGGGGAAACGATTAGTAACAAATGCATTACTGCAAACAGATTTAACACATTTTTTACTAATGCTGGTCCTATTCTAGCCTCTAAAACAACTACTAGTGGAGGTAAGTTATACAAAGATTACCCAAAAAACCCGATATCTCACACCTTCAGCTTTACTCCGATTGACATGGAAACTACTGTTAATACAAACTGATCGTTTACCTCCAAAATCAAGTTGTGGAAAAGACGGTATTTCAACACAATTATTAAAATTTATTTAAAAAAAATGTATCAGCAATGCAGTCACTCTAATTATTAATCAATAATTAATAACTGGTATATTTCCAGATAAATAAAAAATTGCAAAAGTCATACCCCTTTTAAAAAAGGTGATACTTCTGACTTTAACAATTATCGTCCTATTTCTATCCTGCCAGTGATTTCAATTTTGTTTGAAAGGGTTATGTTTGATCAAATCCACGATTACGTCCTTTCTAAAGCCTTATACTACAATAACCAATATGGGTTTAGAAAGAAACATTCTACTGAGCTTGCTACACTCGAAATCATAGATATAATTATACAAGAACTTGATAAATCGGTTACTCCAATAAATATATACCTTGATTTATCAAAAGCATTTGACACAATTGATCACAATATATTGGGACATAAATTATATTACTATTGATTAAATGACAAGGCTATGGATCTTTGTAAGAGTTATTTACAAAATCGCAAACAGTACGTAGAATTTGAAAATGTTAAGTCTAAGGAAATAGTCATCAACTCTGGTGTCCCTCAAGATTCAATTTTAGGGCCTCTCTTATTTATTATATACATAAATGACATAGCACTTTCTAGTGACCTTTTCAAATTCATAACGTATGCTGACGACACCACTCTTACTAGTACACAAAATACATTTAACGATTCAGAAGGCCAAATGCGAAGTGAAAATATTAACAAAGAACTAACAAAGATTAGCAATTGGTTAAAAGCTAATAAACTGTCACTAAATGCCAAAAAGAATAAATTCATGATTTTGCATATGCCTCAAAAGAAAGTAGGCTACTGTGTTACAAATAGATGGGGCACACATTGAATGTATAAATGATTAAAAGTTGTTAGGCATCACAATAAATAACCATTTAAACTGGCAAAGTCATACAACAAAAATAGCAAATAATATATCAATAGGCATACTAAATAAACCTAAACATTTTTTACCACCTAATACATTATATATTATGTACAATGCTCTTATTCTCCCTCATATTAACTATGGCTTACTTTTATGGGGTCATCAGGCACGTCGAACTTTCAAATTACAGAAAAAAGCAATACGAATAATATCCTTAAATAAATACAAAGCTCACACAAGTCCTATTTTTAAAATACTTCAGTTGCTAAAGATGGATGACATTTATAAAATCCAACAATTTTACTATAAATTTCCAAACACACATCTCTATGCTATTCATCAGCACTACACACGTGAAAGAAATAATCTGTATATGTCCAGATTCAAACATGAATTTGCCACAAAATGTATTAGACACAACATAGTAGAGACAGTTAACAACACACCATGTATTATCATTAATACAATTTACGCCCACAGTCGATATAGTTTTTCAGCATACACATAAAACGTTTTTATTTTAAATTATGAATCCAGTTGTCGTATCCATAATTGCTTTATTTGTAATTCGTAATACGTGTTGAAATGTATACCTAAGTATCCATATGTACGTCAATTTGTACAAGAGTACATATAATCATTCCTTGTATTATGTATGTATGTAAGTGCGTGCGTGTTTGCGTGCGTGCGTATGTGTTTGTCAAACCTTATAAGCGACGGCAAGACGAATGACCCAAGCCCACTACCAGCGAACGACACACCATTGGCCGTGGCTCGCTTCTTGTCGAAGTATTGGCCAACAGCAACGACCGAGGGCGCATAGGAAAGACCCAAGCCGACACCTACACAATACGTGTTATAAATACTATACTTTGCATAATAATTAATGCAGTGCAGTACTCTGAAACACTTGAGATATACAAAAATATATAAATATACAATCATACTGTTGTATAACATTAACTAATTTATGTGTGTGAAGAAACATAATATCGTAGGAATTATTAGTGTTTTAGATGTGTTTCGCTGAGTATCTGGATAATTACTCAGCAACGTCCGACTACTTGTAGCTGATGGCTTAGTTTAATGTGTCCTTCAGTAAAAGTAACTAAACATTAGTAGTATATAAATATATTAAATGTACTCTGTCCTTACTACTCAAAGCGTTTCACACTATACTCCCTGGCAATCCTGTTCAATCGAACACTATCTTGACTTTTCTGTGAAGCATTTAATCACGCTACAATTAATACGCGAAGCCTATTCGTACACAACATGCGCGTTAACTGCCTTGTATTCATTTGTATAGCTGAGTGAACTGGGACAAGTTTGCCCAAGGTTCGAAACGGCAGCAAGAAGATTATAACAAGTAATCTGTCGACTGAGACTCCGAAGCTGTTAGAACTACGCAACCGCGATCCACCAAGCATAGAAGGAACCAACGTATTTTAATGTCTCGTCCGAAAGACAAACTGGAGTGAACGAAATTTTCCAAGCTTCGAAATGGCGACACGAGCCATTATACTCTCGATCGACACTCCGGTTCTTAGCCAATTGCCAACCGGGACCCGCACATGAAACTACGACTTCCCACATATAATAATAATAATAAAAATAATACATTATATATATATATATATCCAACTACACCCACTCTTGTTTAATTTGTATAGCAAACGAGCTCAGGGTTCTGCCATTGAGCATCAGCAGGGTATAAATGATTATTTTTACATACGTTAAAATAGTATTTATGCAATGTGAGGCGAAGATGCCTATAAACGTTTTGTTCAATGATAGTCTAACAACGGTCCGGATTACGTAAACACCCGGACTCAAAACGAGGCCGAGCTGAGACCGTTCCCTTTGTGTTGGAATGACACAGCAGCAAGTGTACGCAGGGTTTTTAGGGCAAAAATATAAAGTAGGATTGATAAGTAGTCGTTTTAGTCGTCGAAATGTTTGAGAGGCATCTTTTAAGTAGGTTTTGATGTATTACCTACCGTGATTCCAATATAGTACTTTATACTGTTGTCCAATTTATATATTGTACAGGCTAAGTAAATGAGGTAATGTTTACGACCTCGACTGGCCGACATTGGTTTGTGAATATTTACATTTTATCACTCACCAGATTATTCTGGCCATGGTGGGTGGAAATGGGGGGAATGGCCGCCCCACCTTTTTTGCTAATCTGATTGTCATTTAATAATTGTTTGTGTAGTACCTCGATGAGAGTATGTTTTGTTCTGCTTTATCTCATTGTGTATGTGATTTAATTCCTGTTGGTACAATTATTAAATGACCTTTACCAACTACATACACACTTGTTTAATTTGTATAGCAAACGAGCTCAGGGTTCTGCCATTGAGCATCAGCAGGGTATAAATATATATACAGCGCCCCAGCCAAATACTTTTCTGGGACGCTGTACAATGTTGTCATTACAAATAAATTAATAACATCTAAAATCATACGTAATTTAAAATACTAATGTGCTAAAATATGCAATCTTTACTACTAAGCTGTCTTATAAAAACAATTAGTTAAATAAATAAACACATGCATATAAGCAATTAAAATAACAACAATATATTAACTATAATAATTAACTAATTAAAATGTATGAATAAGTAATTACAACCGTCGAATGTTAAACTAATTTGTAAAAAGATGCGACTTGAGTGCCAAAACATCGATGTGGACATTTTCAGCAATTACAACCAGACGGAAATGGAAATGCGCTATATGTTGACATACCAATAAAGACGCCGTAAGTGAGATAGAGAACGGACAACACTTCTGCCATGGCGCTCAGCAGGAAGCCAGCCGTGGCGAGAAGGCCTCCGCATACCACGATGTTTCTCGTGCCGAACCGAGTCGCCAGCAAGTTGGTTGGGGCGCCTTCAAAATAAACACTCGTTCAGCACATCATCGTTTGTAGGTGGTCTGTGTTCAGTTTGTGCGTGCATAGTCATCGATTTGGATATTTTGAATGTATGCGTTCGCTTAGAGGTGGCGTGATAGAGAAATGATAGAGGCAGCGTTGTATGTAGATTGTAGTGTTGTCTTGGGATATGTAGATATTTGACTTTGTCCATTTATATACCATATGCACACCCACATACTTACACTCATAACACACACACGCATACGCACGCACGTACGCACGCACATACATACACACTCAAACACACACGCACACGCCCACGCACACACACTTATGAATGAACACACACACGCTCACACTGTGTTTACAATAGTAAAGTCCTGTCGTCAGACATTCTCCAACAAGCAATGCATGTAATTGGGTCATGTGAAAGTGATCAGTTGTTGAACGGAAACACGTTTGCACTTTATGAGGATGAGACATCCTCTGCGTGTAAGAGGAATTCAAGGGGACATGTCATGAGACATCCAATCAAGTTATACTACAACACTCCGCAGACCCTCAACGGTACGTACATATTATGTTTAGAACTGTGTTCAGTGCACTATTCTGAACATATACATCACGAGCTACTTGTTATAATGTCTAAGCCTACTTATCTGGATGTGATCTGATCATGCTCAAGTATTTGACAACGACGCGCAATTGATAAGAAAACGGTTTCAAAGACATGAAGGCGAAAATAAAACAGAACGCATGAACATGTGTTCTATGTTTGGCGACTGGCATACATTTTGTTATATTATCAGGGTAACGCATGTTGAATCTGTTGGCAAGTAAAGCCGTACGGACTCAACACATTTAAATTATATTATGGTTTGTTTTGTTGTTAGTGGCAATGCACGCGCTAAAATCATGCAGCGTGTTATCTCAGTTCACACACAAAATGTTGATAGATACATTTTAAGTTAAAATTATACAACTGAGTTAACATTTCTAGTTTGTATTCAGTTTCTGTTAAATGTGCAGGAAATTAATGAAATTTCCATTGAACATAACATTTTGAATCGCATACGCATCAAGAATCTTGGTTAGTTGTGTATGGTTGTTTGGGTTTTAGGTTAATTAATTACATTTTTGTACAGTATTCACAATATATGAGGTTAGAAATGTTAATTTGTCCATACAAAACGTCATTTACAAATCAAACAAGGAATGTAATCATTTACTTATCCCAAGAGCAAGTGCCAGCAAGATGGCGGGTATTTTTGATATGGATGCCGATGAGGCTTGGTACTTGTCTTGGACTGCTGTGAATATGACACCGAACGACTTGAAACAGCCACCAGCTATAATCGTATTAACGACAAATCCACCTGAAACATAGAATCATAAATATACTTTTCTTGCAAACTCTTATTACGACTGCAAGGAGTCGTAAGATAATAACCCACAGTACTCGTATACAGTTTCTGAGATCCAAAGAAAAATCAAAGTCCAACAGGACAATCTATCTTCAATATATATATATATAGTGTGTGTATGTGTGTGTGTGTGTGTGTGTGTGTGTGTGTGTGTGTGTGTGTGTGTGTGTGTGTGTGTGTGTGTGTGTGTGTGTGTGTGTGTGTGTGTGTGTGTGTGTGTGTGTGTTTATACAAATATTCTTAGCGCAGAATGCTTACCGTAAAATGCAAAACCCCGCAAACTAGGCGTAAAGAGTTTATTTTCACAGACACCATTATTATAATTATTATAATATGAAAAAAAGTTATTCAATTAAGATAAATAACACATGTACTATAGTGTCCCCGAGACGGTGCAACTAATAACATTAGCGATATGTAAAAAGGAAAGCATACGCTTGTCAAACATTTGATATGTTAACAGAACAGAACAAAACATAACAGATTAGAAGTGGATTTAATTTTCCAAACTGTACAGGCATTGAACAATAATTACATTTTATAAAGATACGGTGTACAGAGAGGATCATGTGCGTGTACAGAGAGGATCATGTACGTATACAGAGAGGATCATGTACGTGTACAGAGAGGATCATGTACGTGTACAGAGAGGATCATGTACGTGTGCAGAGAGGATCATGTACGTGTGCAGAGAGGATCATGTACTTGTGCAGAGAGGATCATGTACGTGTACAGAGAGGATTGTGTACAGAGAGGATCGTGTACGTGTACATCATGGAGACTCATACTAAGACTTGTTGAAAGTCGCTACCGCATGAGCTACCAAACGTATTATTTTAGTTCAGTTCCTGTTGAAAGGAAAATAATATATAATATATGTTATACAAAACTTAAACGTTAACTTGCAGTAATATTCATCGTCACTGAAAAACTTAATTGTTGTGTTTTAGTATGCAGCTAGGGTGTATGTCCATGGAGTGTGGTGAAGTGAGTAGGTGAAAACATAATAAATTATTGTATAGTGTTTGAGCGTAGATGACGTCATTGCATTTGATTGCGTGTATATGTGCAAGCATAACAATTACTGTTTGTGCGCGCATTTTTGTAAATTTGAATGATGTGATACTTTGTATTATTTACGAAACCTTGTAAACTGTGTGTATAAAGTTTGTCTATCACGCTTTGGGATTGTATGTGGTAAACTGTATTTAAGACATTTTTTGCAAGTGTATGGTTGCGTGTATTATGACCATGAACCATGGTGTTAGTTTCTATCTGCCAATGTTGTAGATATATGGGTAATTTATTATCTATAAATTTATAATAAAATTTTAATTCCTGAATGGCTAATATATCATTCACTTTAAATAGATTTAGTATGTGAATAAAAACGACTAAAAGTTATTATCCGTATGGCCCTTTTCTGAAGTTCATTAATTCTTAGAGAGTGGAACCCCCAAGTCGTTACGCAAACATTTATGTGTGATACAAATAATGTATTATATAGCATTATTTTAATACTCATTGGCAGAATAAGTAAATATATTAAGTGTACCGATTATTCTAGAACATTTGTTTGATACATTTTCAGAGTGTTTTTCCAGTTTAGATGTGTGTCTAAAGTTAATCCGAAGAAATTAAAATAACTTGTCAACCTTGTTATTACTGTGTTATTCATTTTAGGAACAGGTGGTTTGAATGTTTTTGGGAATGTGTGAAAACCATGAAATTGGATTTAGCAACGCTAATAGAAAGCTTATTCATTTCTAGGCATTCAATAATTTGGTAGATTCCTCATTTATCAGTGTTTCAGCATCAACATTGTGTGCGTTTGTGAAATTGCTAATTCTACTTAATAAAGTGGTGTCATCTGCATAGTATATGAAATTGAACATTGGGGTAGCTTTGAAAAAAATCATTACACGTGTAATATAAATAATAAAGAGAATTGATCCCAAAATGGAGCCTTGAGGTATACCGTTTTCTATGTTTGTATTTATCAAATTTAACTCATTTGCTCAAAGTGTGATTGTTCTTAGCTTTACCAATTACTTCGCGTATAATATCGCAACTTACATTTGGGTCTACATTTGGATTTTTATTTAGTTTGTTGTACAAATCGGATGCATTGATATAATTTATAATATTTTTAGTGGCTTTGTTGTTTTGTATTTTAATTTTAATCCATTTTGGGTTTGCTGGATTGACAAACGAACTTTCTGAGAGAATAAAGCATGGGAAATTATCTGATAACTTGCTTATTAATATACCTGATGTAGTTCTGGCTGTAGGTATTTGACTTCTACAGAATATATTTCAGTTAGTGTGCTGTTTGAGCGGGATGATCTAGTACGACGTGTGATATGTGGAAATAAACTGTGGGATGTCAACATAGCCAATAATTCGCTGCAATTTGAAATTTCGTTTATCTTAAGGAGATTAAGGTTGAAGTCTTAGGCTATATTAATAGTTGTGTTTGATTGTTCTATCGACAAAATACGTGTGGTGAATTCATTAATAAATTTCCAGACATGTTCTCTTACCATGCTTAGGGGTCTGTATATATATATATATATATTACCAATAGTAATTGCTTTTGTTAGGCCACCTCCAGTTACGTTAATTACCAGTCCCTCCCAGCCAGTGTTCGGACGTGTTTATGTTTAGTTGGACTTTATGTTGGAATCTGTTATCAACATATGTTATTAAGCCACTATTGTCACTACTGCTCTTTCCTTGAGCAATGCAATTGTACCCATATAGCTGTATATTTGCTAAATCGGTTAAATGGGATATCCAGCATTCTTGTATGCAAAATACAATAAATTTATAGTTTATGTCTTGTGGTGACCTGATGGATGATGTTAGTTAATCAAATTTAACATTTATGGATTGAATAGTTAGCTGAATACTGAGAAATGTTTACATTTTTCAGCAACAAATATTTTAAAGTGATCTTGTAACAAAATGACTGTTTTATGACTTGCAGTTCATTGTTATTAATATTTAATATGTTCATTAAATTGTTATTATAAATTCCACCCAAGTGTGAAAGAAAAGTGCGATCAAAATAGTCTGTCATTAATTCATTGTTTAAGAAGTATGGATAGCGAACACCGGCGCGTACATAGTCATGTGTGTAACGAAGGTATGTGCAACAAGGACGCAATAAATAATGAAGAGGTGATCACTAACTAAATTTTGTTGTTTTTAGTAATTGCATAGGTGTGTTTGTTTGTATGTTTTGTTAGACAATGCTCAACAAGTAAGGCAAAATAGTAAAAAAATATATATAAGCATTACTAGGTAACATTACCTATTACATACCGAAACCGTGTCTAAACCATTTTAATATACCCTAGAATAACTATGTGTGCTAAGTTTATCTAAAAACTGCGTATAGGGCATGCCATCCATCAGTAAACCACATTGGAAAGACATATACCATACAATACATTCCTGAACTATTGGGTGTTCAAAGTTAGCTTAAACATTGTAAAGAATTTAAATGAACATATTTGATTTTAATTAAGTTAGCAAATTATACGTGTAAAAGTGACATCGAACAATGTGTTTATTTGTTCAATTTGATATGAATGAATAGAAATGAAAGAAAAACTAATAATAACATATAATAAAACACTATTAATGCTAACATAATTACAATCATTCATACCATACTAAAAACTTGTCAATTATTAGTAGATACCAAAAAATAACCGGTAAACCGGTTACTGTAAATACTACGTGGCAACAAACAAAGCAAAACAAAAATTAATAAATGAAACATTGCATTATTAAGTAGGAAAAATGAACACATACCATCTATTATTAAAAATAATGAAAAACATGACTTGATCATATGATGCATTCCTAAACCACTGGTAGTAGTGGTGGTGTACATTGTTTGTCTAAACATTGCAAAGAACAACCAAATGATGTGACATAACGCTAAATTACATAGTCTCTGTTTGGTATAGTCTACACTTGTTTGAGAGGTCTGAGATTACCCCTATAGTTAATACACCGAGCTTCTACAGCGCTCATTGCACCTACTGTAGGAGATGACACGTGTAATTCGCGGTTATGCGTGGCCATCAAATAGCGGGTATGGATTAATATCTACTATGGTATCGACTGAATACAAAGTAATTGATGGCCATGTTTCTTGAAGAACATATTGGTTAACTGACCTCCAACGGAATAGGCTATGCACCGATTCATATTGAGACTAATGTGACTCGCAATTAAAATACACCCGAAAATGTGACAATTATGTAGAGAACACTGTTTCCAGATAATTATTATGTTAGCATACATAATCTTGAAGAAAAAAACACTTAAAACATTATGAGGTTTCATGATTTTGTAAACATAATTGGTAAATACGTCAAAATATCCACAAAATGACAGCAAAACCATTCAGTCTTATGCAAGTATCAACAACTTTGTTTACAAACATACATCCTCTATAAATCCTCAACGCCTATTGCCATAAGTTCGAGTACGTGCTCATTTTCAAGTTGCAACAATATTGGCATAAGCAATTATATATATAAATGTAGTTATGCAATTATTACACAATTGTGAAAGTAACGTATACTAGTGCTTTTCCTAACTGAAACAACAGTTAAATCGATGCTTTAACATATTTTAATCATCCTTCAAATCTGTATTTATAATTGTGTGAAAGACATCGGTTTTGTTTATGTATATAATATGCAAATGCTAGGAGATAGCCGTGTATGTATTGACATATCCAGATGTACGATACATTGAATTAACAGTGATCACTGGAGAATAGCATGTTCATTCGTTATTCGTTTGTGTTCTATAGAAATGTATGCTCCACAAAACTGCAAAGGTGATAAGCAACTTGATCAAATTGTTAGGAGATTTACAGACAAGATCGGTATTTATGTGCTCCACTAAGTAGCTTTACAACATCACCGAAACAGTTTCACCTACCGACCAGGGCCATCCATGCCCATCCTTTGTCTTTAGGTAGGGCATCCAAAGGATTTTTTATTTTCACACGTTTCTCGACCTTTCCACCGTTACCCGTCTTCCCCTCGTCTGTATCCATTGTCGTGTGATCTAACTATCTGTAACAGGTTTCTGGACCACCTGTAGTCGCGTGTACCGATACGTGGTGTTCACTCTCAAGTGAAGAGGTCATTCGCCATAATTCTCTCGTGCCGAGACATTTGAAGGGTGGCTTAAGACCGACCGCTTTAGTTAACCGAAATGCACACACAGTACTTGAGACATGTACGGTGGCCCAATTGGCTCGGTGCTCACGTGAAGAGCTGTTGGATTCGAGCTATATGTCAGTGACTCCACGCTGTCGCTTGAATAAAACATGGCCATTTATGTGGCACCAGATATAATTATGCAGGATACAAACACACATGTATAGTCATAAATTGCTACCCATGCACACATAATGATGACTAAACACCCATTCCAGTAACACGTACAGCCATAAACATATTACATTGTACCCACACATTCACTACTTACTACACGAGTGAAGAAGGAAACATTAATAAAAAACACACGTGAATATATATGCATCTAAATAGGATTGGGCAATGGTGCGTCAATGGAATACAATAACTTACGAATTATATAAAAGATTTATTAGTCTTAATAGGTGTCTCCTACACCAGATATTGTACAAACTTAATATAAATAACTATTGCGTTACATGGTTACATTATAGTTTATATGTAGGTATGTTTTATTTGTATTACTACTTTGTAGTGTACAATATTAGGGGAAATAAATACATATATATATATATATTTATCTATCTATATATATATATATATCGATCTATCTATCGATCGATCTATATATATATATATATCTACCATATTATTTGGTTAGGAATATGCCTTATTATTTGAAATATAATATAAATTCATGTAGCGTATTGCACTCGTTGGCCGGACTATATAATATATTTTCCGATTGATTATTGTTACGTACGATATATATATATATATATATTTCCGATTGATTATTGTTACGTACGATATATATTGTCACGCTACCACGTATATACACAATAGGCACAATCATCACCTGCATTTATTTGACCCTAAAGACATGTGACCATGATCCAATAAACGTTTTGTGGAGCCCCCCATATAAACTATTTTTAGAGGTCCGTAGGTAATTTCTAAATATGCCTCGCCGGCACACCTGTGGGATTGTATCAAACTGTTACTGTGTTTTCTTATGAATATTGTAATAGTTAATTGTATATACATTATTGCAATACACGAAACTTATTATTTGTTTTCATGTTCGATTTCATCGAAATGCGACTGTCTTACGTAGAATACAGTCAAGTCAATGTTCTTGAAAAGTTTCTTCGTTTGTTGATAATACCCAAGCATTATGCAAGTAGGTGCTTGATATATGTCCAGTGATCACATGTAATGAACGTGTATATAAACACTAAGCAAAACATTTTACGATGCACGTCATGACAAAACATTGTCACCACGCCAAACAGACAATACGTAGACGTGACTGAGCAGTGTAATTTGTAATCACAAAATCGGTGTGACATGATGACTAAAGCTAATGGATGGTCTGTACGTTGGCAATGTCCACTGAAATGTGTAATACTATTTCAAATAACCACACACTTCAGCAATACGTCGTGTGTCACTTGCGATTTTGAGCGATGCAAATTGGTTCCCAAAATCACAGCCAATATCAACGGGATTTAGCTGATGTGACACGATTGCCGAGCCAATACCCACGCTGCCCGCGGTTTATATATCTACACGAGCGTCAATGTGCATTACTATAAAGTTCACTCGATTGGTGGCGCCAATACATCGATTTCTGTTTTCTACGATATGTGTTGATGACCAACCCCAGGCATCACTCTTCCATCCGTAATGCTACACTTGTTGACGTTGCGACCTGATGCGACCATCAACAAGTTACTTCAGCCGAACCTCGCTTATGTATGAAATTAGTCCTGTCCCGCTAATGGTCACCTCGCTGTTTAGCTTACTTGCCAGGGTGACCGTAACAGTGAGGTTCCCTTAAAAATAAAAAAGATAGGTTGGGAAAATAGTCGAGTTGCCAGTTTTTAAACCTGGAAATGTTGTTTTGCTGAATCATGTAGGTTATGGGTCCCTCAACTCAAATAAGCGGAATGGAAACGTGCCATCCTTGGGCAACTTGTGGGAGACAGGGCAAATCCAAGATGGCTGCCGTGAACCTAGATCAAATTTGAAAATGTGTTTGCACTGGAGCATGCTAGGAACATGATTTTGGTGTCTATACACATGTTTTGGCACATGAAGAATGCAATGGAACCATTTGCAATGATGTCCGACTATGTTCACATGACAAAAATTCAAAATGGCCGCCATTTTAACCGAAAATAGCCTAAATTCGAGCATAACGTTTGATTGGTTTATGCTAGAGACACGATTTTGGTGTCCATCCCTATGTTTTGCCATATCAGGAATTCAATGGAACTATTTCCAATGATGCCTGACTATGAGCACCTGCCCAAAATTCAAAATGATCGTCATTTTTACCGAAAATAGCCAAACTCTAGAAACATGATTTTTGGTGCATAATGACTACATTGGAATTTTTTCCAATGATTTTGTATTGATCTGACATCGCAATAAAGCTGTTGTTAAAATTGGGACGTTTGTAAGATAACATTTATTTACAGTTCTTCATTTGTAATGATCAGTCATCATGACTGAGGTACGAGTATACTAATAGCTATACATACATGTACATGTATATGGCTACTTCTGACAAGAAACATACAAAAGCTTTCCAAAATGGCATGCAGCAATCACGAATGAATCTGTATCATACATGTACATTTTAAAGTACAACATTCAAAGTTCAAAGTAAGACGTACTCAATTATAGATTTTCTTAAACACGATGAAACACAATCTGAGAACATTTTTTGTAATGACAGGTTTCATTTGAACACTGACAAGGTGTATATCATTAATCAATTCAAAACCAACGGTATATGAAAGGGACGCCATTCACATTACATTCTCATAGAAAAGTTTAGTCCCGCCATTTTCTCTTATCCTCCTCTTTTATTTCCTCTGAACTGTCACATTCTTCCTCATTTTCATATCTAGCGTCATTCTCATGCTCATCGTGTTTGGTGAACGGGTTGAGGCACATGGTTTCACCAACACAAAGGCAGTACGGTGTGCAGGACAATCCTGCAGAATGACAGCTACATGCATGACTGCTGCAAGCTTTCCTACAACTTTACACTGACAGTTGATGACGTCCATGAGGGCGGAGGGGGGCTGCTGGTCCTCTTGCGATGCATGGAGTTAGCACACCCTCTGCACCAGTGAAAAAATCCCATCCATAATCAGCGATATCAACCACGGGCTGAGTCTGCTGATCTACTGCCTTCCAAAAAATATATTTCTTGGTTGTGAGTTAGCAGGATGTGGTAGGCCGGATTAGCATACCTGGCAGAAGCCATGCTTGTGCCTTCAGCAATACCATAGAGCGAGCAGATCAATTTCCGTCCAGTCTCCATCAACTGTTCGAGAGTAGCACCCTCTTCGCCGATGACCGTGTAGAGGCCAGAGTGGTCAGCAGACTTCAATACCTTTAGCGCCATTGCTTTGCCATGACCAAATGGATAGGACACATTATCGCAGCCTGACAGTGAACGCATACCAAGCAGTTGGATGGATTTCGGATCAAGGAGGAAAGAACTTTCATGGATGTTGAGGATAGCCATACTGCATCGATCTAGCTGCAAACGGGCAGTCAGCTGCATACTACACATCCAGAAGATAAGCAGAACAAAGACGTCAGTTTTATCGCTGATCACTTGTACAGTTTTTTTAACATTCTTCACAGCCTCCAGAAGATAACTAATGATAGTAATATCTTCTTCATCATGAGATCCCATGATGAGAGCCTTCTTATTTGCCTTACTCTTCATGACGGCATCGCGGCATGAGAGCTTGTTGGATATTGTGATGTTGTAGGCAACAGCCCCTTCACCTGCACGCCGGATTCGTTCATGGTCCTTTGCTGACGGGTTATCATAGCGATCGAAGATGACCAGCTCTTCTGTTAATTGGTACAGGCTGAGTGTGTCCTTCAGACTGTTGGCGAGATGGGTTCTCGTTGTCGTAAATGAGTTCGCGTTACATCCTGGTATCCATGATGCTGTATAATGGTTTAAAATTTTATTTTCATTGGAGGTACGTAACTAATAAATGGACACGACAAAAACTTGTCATTTATACTTCTTGAAAAATAACTTCCTAAATTAATTAATGACAACAATGCCAAGTCAAAGAACAGTATCTTTTATTGTACAATATTTATTTCACTTTTAATTAAGGCAGTATAAGTGTGTACCAGTACTGTTTTCTTGCCCAAATGCAAAAAAAGGTATAGACACCTCTATAGTGTCTCTGGCATATTTTCGGTAAAACTGGCGACCATTTTGAATTTTGGTCAGGTGTTCATAGTCGGGCATCATTGGAAATGGTTCCATTGAATTCCTAATATGACAAAACATATGGATGGACACCAAAATCGTTTCCCTAGCATAAATCAATCAAAAGTTATGCTCGATTTTTTGCTATTTTCGGTGAAAATGGCGGTCATTTTGAATTTTTGTCACGTGAACATAGTCGGACATCATTGGAAATGGTTCCATTTAATTCCTCATATGCCAAAACATGTGTATAGACACCAAAATAGTGTTCCTAGCATGCTCCAGTGCAAAAATTTAACACATTTTCTAATTTCACCTAGGTTCACGGCAGCCATCTTGGATTTGCCTGGCTCCCATAAGTTGCCCAAGGATGGCACGTTGCCATCTCGCTGATTTGAGTTGAGGGACCCATAACTTAAATGATTCAGCAAAAAAACGTTACACTACCAATCATTTCCGGGTTCCATATTGAACGTAGTAGGGCGAAATTAAACCTACATGCTCCACGCCTACGTACTGCTAAATTAGAAATTAAATCATCGTGGTCTATGATTGAGCAAGTGCAGTGTCGGTGCAGTTTATTGTTGTCGCTTTCCGGAAAATGGCGTCAGAGCAGGAGTCGCACTGTTGCTGAACAACGGTTGTTTGACACATTTCACATTTAACCCGAGGTGCGTGTGTGCGTGTATGTGTGTGCGTGCGTATGTGTGCGTGCGTGCATGTGTGTACACGCTCGCGTGTGTGCGTGTGCACGCGTGCGTGCGTGCGTGTGTGTAATCGGAGGGTTCGCGTCCGTCACTCTCTCAATAACCAGTGGCGCCTCTGGTGCACAATATAAAACCACATGCGTCGCAAACGCCAGCATGCGGTGACGGATATACCGCAAGTAATGTAGTACTTTAATGTTCAGAGAATCAAAACTAGGAGGTGTCTATGAGAACGTGTGTCCGCTAACCTAATCAAGGTCACTTCAAATACAGTCTTTAATAAAACCACCGTACGTTTCAAAACCCCTTTAGTGATCAAAATAATGTCATGTTTAGAACAGTCATATTGACGGTATTATAACGCTAAACCGAGGGTGGAATAAACAAGTAAATATTTCTAAACAACTCGAATTACCTAGCGTTGCACAGGGAAAAAGACAGTCATAAGTATGTGACCCACGAGATCCCCACTGCTCCGGACGAATTAAAAAAAAAATGTAAATCTACGAACCATCCCGATAGACCCGTTATATCACATACAACATTTCAGCCCCATACATGCAAAACTAACGGAGATATGGATCCACAAACAAACGGACAGGCAGACAGACAGACAGACAAACAAACACACAGACAGAGAGAGAACCGTATTGTTTTATAATATAAACCGACATTAATAATGGCCACCCAAGTCTTGCAAGATCAGCAGAAATAGACAATGACACGTGGCCCAGCACAAAAATCGGACTTAGTCTAACTGCCGGACCAATCTACTCCTTCTACGTCTTCTAGGGTAACCAATCGGTGAAATCTAGATAAAGGTATGCAATGTCTCAATTTGAGTACGCCCACGTGTACGCACACGCCCATACCAACGTTCACACATCTGTCCCTACGCACAATGTCCGCAAATACTTACGCAAGCACGTATTCACAGTGTATGTATGTATGTATGCATGCATGTTCGTACGAATAAGTGTATGTTTCTAATAGGTATGTGTAATAGGTATGCATGGTGCTAATGTATCCAATCATCCAATCATCGACGATATTCATATCATATAATATGCGACTAAGACGGGGGCATGAAGTATAGTGGAAGAAGTCAAATGTGTCTTTACAAAATGATGTATATATATATAAAAACACACACATACCATGTCCAGGTAAGTCCACAATTTATTGGTAATGCAATTACACAGAAAGCACGAAGAACGACTACTGTTTAGTATATAAGCATTACTTGCAGTGTTCTTTAACTAAGGGTCTAGCAAATCAAGCGCAACTTAATATTACATTGAGAAGTGTACTGGCTTAATTTTAGATACTTGGAGATGACTTGTCGATACAGAAGCAGGGGATGTGTCAAGCGACGGCATTCATATCTGAAACGACCACGCATCAATAATTCGGGAATGGTCTACGAAAATCTTTGACCTGTCCACTGCAGCAGTATTGCTCAAGGCGGTTGTAGGCCTGCCGACCGCAGCAAGCGGCGTTGGGCGGTCTGTCCTGGACAACACCCTCGCAGCAGGTCATCAGGGTGGAGTTGGTCGTCTCCCATCCGCAACATTCGCCGTTCAATGTCATCATCAATGTAAGGCACTTCTCCGCAGCATTGCAAACATGGCAGAAGACTCTCCACACGCAGTCCGTATCTCGCTGCATACTCGGATAACAAGATACCGGATCGATTGAGATACGCTTTCAGCTTAAATAAATACGCGTCTTGATACTCTCTCTTTTCGATGACTTCACCCCCGCAACAGAAACGCAATACCGAGTCATAGGCTCTATTCCCGCAGCACTCGGCGTTTGGAGGTTGATCCTGATGCTTACACCCACAGCAGATCTTGTCTGGGTTGACGGGCATGGTGTCATCTCCACAACACTCAACACACAGCAAGAATTCGTTTTGTTTAGATTTATCGCCATCACCGATACTGCGAACATGACCATTGCAGCACTTCTCGAACCTCCTGTGGTACGGTATTGTGCCGCAGCATTCAGCATTGTCCGGTCTCTGGCTCAATTACAATAACAATATATTATGTTCGCACATTGTACATAAAGTTTTCATGAGTGAGTACACTGATAAAAACTAGCTCCTCTACGCTCTAAACATGGTGACCACATGCATCGGCAATTGTTAGAAACTAATGTTCCAAGGAAGCGAATAGACATATAGAAGGAGGTGAGTTGACACTGGAACCTCTGAGGAGACACAACAATATACCCCCACAATTAGCGCAAGAGTAACATTTAGTTCCTCTAGTTACTAACATACTCAGATGGAGCGCATTGACTGCCTCATGCGTATACTATATATATATATATATATACATACATACATATATATATATATATGTGTGTGTGTGTGTGTATGTGTGTGTGTGTTGTGTGTGTATAATATATATATATATATACATATATATATATATGTATATATATATATATAGTATACGCATGAGGCAATCAATGCGCTCCATCTGAGTATGTAACTAGAGGAACTAAATGTTACTCTTGCGCTAATTGTGGGGGTATATTGTTGTATCTCCTCAGAGGTTCCAGTGTATAATATATATATATATATTATACACACACACAACACACACACACATATATATATATATACATATATATATGTATATATATATATATATATATAGTATACGCATGAGGCAGTCAATGCGCTCCATCTGAGTATGTTAGTAACTAGAGGAACTAAATGTTACTCTTGCGCTAATTATGGGGGTATATTGTTGTGTCTCCTCAGAGGTTCCATTGTCAACTCACCTCCTTCTATATGTCTATTCGCTTCCTTGGAACATTAGTTTCTAACAATTGCCGATGCATGTGGTCACCATGTTTAGAGCGTAGAGGAGCTAGTTTTTATCAGTATACTCTCTCATGAAAACTTTCTGTACAATGTGCGAACATAATATATTGTTATTGTAATTGAGCCAGAGACCGGACAATGCTGAATGCTGCGGCACAATACCGTACCACAGGAGGTTCGAGAAGTGCTGCAATGGTCATGTTCGCAGTATCGGCAAATAAAACAGGTATGTGTGTATATATATATATATATATATTATACACACACACACACACACACACACACACACACACACACACACACACACACACACACACACACACACACACACACACACACACACACACACACACACAATATATATATATATACATATACCTGTATATGGACGAAAACCTGGAAACATTATCGATTTGGCGACTTTCATATATCGTTTTCATTTTTAATATGATAAAGTAGACATATTGAAGATTTGAAGAAAAAAATGGGCCCCTTAATATGGTTATTCCTGCCAGAGAGAGGTGTTTGAAGTTATATGTCCGATTCGTGTGATACCACGCAAAACACATAGACCGTCCGTCTTGCAACATCTGTATAATAGTATACATTACGTATTTTATGGCTTGCTGGTAAACAAAATACAGAAACCGACATGTGTAATGTAAATTCACCAGCTGTGAACGCACGGTTTAATAGTTTTCTTGTTGCTTAAGCTGACCATATTTGTTTGCAATCCGTCCACGTCATACATCACACCACGTCAAGTAATATTAGGTTACTTAAGTTGTACGTAGAAAATAATGTTGTTATTTATGACGAAATAGAAAAAATATGGCTTTGCAATGGTATCCAGTTTGTTTTTGTGAGATCAGTAATAATATGATGAATGCGGACTTTGTGTGTCGCGAGTATTGCTTATATTTTGTTAGATTTGGTTTCCTGTCGAATATCTAATAATATATTTATATTAACTCCATCGCTTTATTGAGAATACTTCATATCTAGCTTGACGAGGAACACATGATCAAACATATTCAGCAACATATTTTGATTTGCAATTTTGTTTCTGACTTAACCATAATACAATTAAGTACATGATCTTAACAGTCCCGCCAGCATACATACAATAGCTCGTTAATAACTAATTCGCTTTAATGGTAAGTGACTGGTTTACTAGCAATGAAACCACAACAATAACATTTTTTTAATAAGTCTTGGCACAACAGTTACAAAAACTTAAGGGTTTCGCCTGGTATCTTTCGCGTTCATCCATTTCTTGCAGAAGAGTTGATACAATTCCATGATGTAATCGTGTAATTAGCTTATGAGTGACCAGTTAAGCATAACAATATACTATCCATATCATGTTGACACAAACGTTATAAATTTAACACAACTGGCGCCTCTAGAATACCAACACGTATTGTTCAAATATATCATCATACAAAATTATTTTGTCGTTGGCTGCAATGTCGTACACACTGCCGACGAAGGTTTGTGATGTTACTTGGTATAACATGTCCCATTCTTTATATCCCGCTTTATCTTTCTGAACAAGTCTCGCTCTGGTGTCTTTAATAAAAAATGGCGTCCTTTATCTTCTCTACGTACCACGTGTTATCATGTTTTACGGCAATGAAGGCATCGTCTATGTACATAACTGCGTATTTGATGATCTTTCACATATGAGGGTAACAGTAACTGTTGCAGGATCATTGGTAATAGCATTTTGGGGGACATCATTGGTAGTTTTGTCATTAGTGGTGGCTGTGTTGTCAGTTGTGGCTGTGTCAGCAGTGAAGTTGCGCGAGCAGTAGCAATATGAACCTTGAACATTATGATGTGTGTTGCTGTCCTGCCCGGACATATATGCTGGAACGTATTTGGCGTAGCAACATCCAGACACGCAAGCATGTACATTTAGCCTCAACTTGGGACGATTGCGTGAGCGGGCATGAGACTGTTGAAATATGGTGGTGTTCCATGAATTGATGATGCCACAGCTGGCTTTAACTGAGACGGAGGATGCACGGACATCCGTCATCTTCGTTTCCGTTGTAACGAAGCGGCAGAAGAAGGTTTTTTTGTCCCATAATACGACTCCTTTCTTCACCACACTTTCCGCTAACTCTTTATAGCACGGCACACACTTATGCACGGCATTCTCCATCGCCCGCTTCCAGCCACTGTCTTGAGTGTTCACCAAGGTTCGCAAGTCGTCAGTTAATTCTGGTTAGGACAAATTCATTGCAGAACTCACCTCGATGAGCTCCACGTTCTTTGTGTGTCTTCCATACTAGTGCACGTCAGTTCTCATCGTTGGAAAAAATTGGCGTTATAAGAATTAACAATGCAAAGCAGGAATACGTTGTTTGTGAAATAAATGATACCCCTCGAAACGCATGAAAGAGAATGCATAGAAAACATGTGCAGCTATAAATTTACACTTTATGATGACATGCATGAATGAAAAGTTCAGTACATTATGTTTTATGTAAAAGACATATTAATGTTTAGTATAATGTTAAATGTCAACACACAATGAAATAACAACTTGATATGTTGTTTTAGTCTAAAGTACCTCATTAATGATAAGATTATGTGGAAAACGCTCAGCGACATGAACTTCCACCCAAAGATAATCGCCCTATTGAAATTACTTTATAGCAACCAACAAGCAGTAGTCAGGCTGGAAAACACAACTACAGAAACTTTTACAGTGGGAAATGGAGTAAGACAATGGTGTATTTTATCTCCATACCTATTCAATCTCTACACAGAAGACATAATGATAGATGTAGAATTAGATGACAGAAGTACAAGATACGATGAAGTGAATATTCATGGACATAGAATCAGAGACCTATGATACGCAAACGATACCGCACTCCTATCCGCTACAACAATCGGCCTAACAAACCTAATCGTGTCTGTAAAAGAACACAGTGAGAAAAAGGGTTGGTTACTTAATGTGAAGAAAACAAAGATCATGGACATTGAATGCATTGAAAAAAAACAGATATTGCAATCAACGGGGAGCAAGTTGAAAATGTGAACCACTACGAATACCTTGGAGCAAGACTACAAGGAGCCGGCAAGACATCATCAGAGAAGAAGAATAGCCATAGCAACGCAGAAACTAAATAATCTGAAAAATGTATGGAAAGGACAAAACATACCAACAAAGATAAGAATTTTAAAAACCTGCGTTTTCCCAACAGCTCTATACGGGAGCGAAACGTGGACACTGAACAAAGAAGACATGAGAAGAATACAAGCGTTTGAGATTAAATGTTACAGAAAAGTCCTAAGAGTGCCATGGATAACAAGAACAACCATTGCAGAGATCCTTAAAAAATTAGAAATAAAGAACTGTCAACTAGTGAATAGAATAAAAGGACTAAAACTGAGTTATTTTTGCCACATCAAAAGACACAATTCCTTAGAGAAAACAGTCCTAGAAGGCAAAGTGGAGGGAAAGAGAGGAAGGGGAAGACCAATGAGAAGATGGGAGCAGGACATCAGCGACTGGTTGGAAGACGACATCGTGAGAGCAGGGAGACAAACGGCAGACAGAGCAGCATGTCGTGGGATCATCTGGGCAGCTACGTCTCGCAGAGATTTGCTGAACTGAAGAGAGACCTTATCAAAGAATAGTATTGTGTTATCCTCGTTATACTATTACACTTTAATGCTTAAACTATGTTAACAAATGCCAACAGGAGGAATGTTATGAGAGTCTGGTGATACCACGCAAAACACATATCCAATGTTACTACGCGAAACGCATAGTTAAGATTGGCTTATTCTTTGCAACACAACATGGAAATGCGCTAAGTTATGCACCAATCAATCGTACTAATTTAACGCAAATTTCTGCAACAAATTATACGCAACATTAACAAATTCATTATCATGCGATAACTACAGCACACCCTAATAATAATTTATTTAAATTGTTTCACGGATGTCTCTAAAATGTTTTAATTATGTTTAAATCCCAGGGATGTTACAGTCATAATGGCCTTGCATTTACGTGTCGATCTGAAGATCAGGGTTTTAGTGTTAGGTGACCTAAGTGTGTTATTTCATGTCAAGACGAACTGCGTTTCGCGTGGTATCGTATTCGAGGGTATCGATTAACAAGTTAAGTTGATGTATCTCATCCAGGTTTGTAGTGGGGAACATTTCCTTTTGACCACCTGTAAACTAACCTAAACGTAATCTGTATGTCAAATATATAATGGTAATGTATATGTGACTGCGTTATTCGCCATTAAAAGGCTTTCGCGTGGTATCGCATTTTCTTACCATTTTCATTTTTCTTCGGAGAAAGATGATCTCAATAAAATTTGACTGGGATTACACAAAAATTATTTATGCAAACATTTTAAATCTGTTTTAGGCATGTACATAATATTTAATATTGGAATAAAGCTTGTTTCTTTCTATGTTTAATGCACACGTGAAGTTGCGTTTTGTGTGGTATCGGTCAAATAGTATTTAAACGAAAATAATTATCAAAAATTAGTCATTGATGCTAGCGCAACCATTTTACATATTGTTTACCCACATTTATTATACGTCATATGACGTATTAATTGTGCATATCCTTTGAATTATGTTTGAATGGGACATTTAATGAAATAAGACAAATGTGTCCAGATTTCGTGAGAATCGACCATATATAATTGACCCGGGAACCGCTACGTCAAAGAAAGTAAGTTGTATTTCTCCACAGCAGCATATTACAAACGTTCCGTCAATATATCTTAAACCAGATTGAACGAACATTTTCTAATAATGTCAATACTGTATACCGTTAGATTGCAGCAGATTCTTTGCAGTGCGTTGTATGGTTCTGGTCCGCAGCACTGTCCGTTTGGTGGTCGCTCCATTGCAGCACGGGTCGTCGATGCACAAATCTGAATTCAGAAAGACCTCGTTGAAACCAAAAGCGGATGCAATACAACTGATTCAGTGAACATTCTGTTAATAATAGCTTACCGTAATAAACAACCTCACTGTAAACAGTGCTCAGTGAAACGAATACAAAGACATATTCACCATTCGGTTCTGGCGAGGCCAAGAATGCGACGAAGGGGAACGTGGCTAGCATCGTCACATACCTATAACGATAACTGTTTATATATATGTATATAAACAAGCCGATGTATATAACTGTAATTTATTGCCGACTTTGTTTCGTTTACATCTGGCGACAACACACATCATGGCGACAACACACAAAACCACGTTGGCTTTAGTGTAGCCACTGGCACGCTGATATACACCTTATTCGCCAGGTGGCGTGTCAGTTTATCACTTTAATTGTGATATCGTCACATCCCCCTCTTTTTACAGTCAGATGGTACATTACGTTGTGGAGACGTTTCGACTGAAGGTTCACTGCTTGGAGGAGACGTGACGTTGTCTTGACCTCTCTGTTGTGCGTTCTGGTTGTCTACGCACGTGTTGTCTGAACATATTGGCCTTTTCATTGTATTGTCAGGTTCATCTTGTTGAGAGTACCGAGTATCATCCTTATACTGCTCTGGTGTGGCACGTAGCTGTCGTCTATTCCTTCGGTATGTCGAGCCTTCACTCTCAATGATGTAAGATCTGACGCCCGATGGTTTCTGAATGCGTGCTAGTGTCCATGTTCGTGAGTCATTTGGCTTCTTGAACCGCACAACATCTCCTGGGTGTAGTATGCTGAGGTTCTTGCTCGTACGATTGTATAACTCTACGTTTGAGTTGTTCAGGAGCATCACGTTGTGCTGCAGGATCAGTCTGCAGCAGTACTGGCAGCGCTGGTAGCAGTGTTCTGGTTCGACGTGCGAACATCCGTTGAGCTGGCGATGTGTGCATAGCTTCTGTAGGTGTGTTTCGATAGTCCAGAAACGCCAAATACACATCCGCCTTGTCATCAATTGCTTTCCGCTTGATTTGCTTTGCCGTCTTGACTGCGTTTTCCACCTTTCCGTTTGCCTGGGGGTAACGAGGTGACGATGTGATATGTTTAAATTTCCAACGCTCTGAGAACAACTTGAACTCCTCACACGCAAACTGTGGCCCATTGTCAGAAATCACTTTGTCTGGTGCACCGTATCTCGCAAAGTGAATACGCAGTTTGGTGATAACTTGTGTTGCACTGGGTCATTGACAGCTTGTCAACTTCGAAGAAGTTCGAGAAGTAGTCCACCGTTATGAGGTAGTCCTGTCCATGAAGGTGGAACAGGTCAACTCCAACTCGTGACCATGGACGTGACGGTATCTCATGTGACAACAACGGCTCTCTACATTGTTCTGGTTTGTACGCGTTGCACGTACTACAGGCACTGATGACATCTTTCACTTCTTGGTTCATGCCTGGCCAATACATCACTTCACGTGCTCTTCTAAGACATCCTTCGACTCCTAAGTGCGAGGAGTGGAGTTTCTTTATGAGCATGGCTCGCATGTCACGAGGTATGACGATTCTCTGTCCCTTGAATAGTGCGCCATCCTGTGTGCTGAGCTCGTCACGGCAATTGAAATACGGTCGTGCGAGTGGATCGACTGCTTCACGTCGATCCGGCCATCCATGAAGTGTGTAGCGAACTGCAGTTTTCACTTCGTCGTCTTTACGTGACTTGCACATGATTTCGTGTATTCCGTTGGTCGACAGATGAACATCTTCTTTCATGTCCATTTGTTGCAGTTCAATGTCGAACACATGATCCCCTGGGTCATGTGCGTGGCTGTATAGAAGGTATGCCCGAGATAGTGCATCTGCGATATGCATTTCGTTTCCTTTCGTATACACGACATCTATGCTGTACTTCTGCAGACGGAGCAGCATTCTCTGCAGTCTCTTCGGTGCATCGATCATCGATTTCTTTGTGATCGTCTGAAGTGGCTTGTGATCCGATTGCACGGTGATGGGTCTTCCGTACACATACTGGTCAAATCGTTCACATGCAAAGACAATTGCTAAGAGCTCTTTTTCGATTTGGGCATAGTTCTGTTCTGTGTTTGTGAGTGCTCGAGAGGCGTAGCACACTGGTTTCCCTCTTGCAGGAGCACTGCACCCAAACCACGCTGGGATGCATCACATTGGATTGTGATTGCTTGCTTTACATCATAGTATGCGAGCACTGGTGCTGCTGTGATCAGTTCTCTGATCTTGTTCAAAGCATATTGATGTTGCTCAAGCCAACACCACTCCACATCTTTCCGATCTAGTTGTCTCAGTGGTTCACAGACTTGTGACAGATGTGGCAAGAACTTCGCAAGATAGCCAACCATGCCGAGAATTCGCTTCAGTGCTGTGACATCCGTTGGAGTAGGCATCTTCATGATGGCCTCAACCTTGGATTCGTCTACCATTCGTGCGAGTTCATTTTTTACGACTTCACGTACCGCACAAGGAACTCTGCGGGGCGGATGGATAACAGGTTTGACACTTGGATCAATCTGTATTCTATAGTTGCCATCGAGGCAACCAAGTCCCTCGAATACATCTGGGTATTCTCTGAGTACAGTGTCCTGTAACACTTGTGATCGCTTACTCATCACAGAAATGTGCACCGTGTCTGCTTTCGATGGACATGTTTTACCAGTCGTTGGTAGTGTTTGTGTTGTCTCCGTCGTTGTCTGTTGGCTGTCACCACCTCTGTCACGGTTCCGACTGTCTGTTCTCATGGTCACTGCATGTATTGCATCACAGTCGTTTATCTGAATTAAGTCAAGGTCCAGACATGACTGCAAATTCAGAAGTGGAACAACATTGGCACGCACAACAACGAAACGCATCTGTCTCTTTGTTCCCTTGCGGTGAACTTGCAAACGCGCCAGTCCTATCGGTTTCACTACCGACTTGTTGTGCATGACGAGTCTAATGTTCGTGTTCTCCAACTTGCTGCATGAGTGATCTGCTGTTGCACATACGTAGTCCTGATATGGCAGGATGTCCACTGATGACCCTGACACTGATTTGTTTTGCCATTTATTGTCAGTTTTACGTGTGCTTTCGTCTTACGTTCACTGCCCACTGTGTGTATGATCGCTTGTTCGACCAATTAATGAGTAGCTGCACTTCTGCACATCTTAGCGAAGTGATTTAGTTTTCCGCATACATGGCAGGTGGCGCCACGTGCAGGACACTTGTCCTTCCCTTTTGCATGTATACCACCACACCTGCTACATCCTGATCGTCCCTCACCAGAAAGTTGTGCATACCTTTTACTGGTGGGTGTGTACTTGCTAGTACTCGAACGTCTAGATCTGTTGTACTTTCTTGCAGGATTGCCATAATTTGCATTGTATGGGCTTGCAGCTGGTGGCTTGACTGGCGCCGCCTTGTGTCGAACTAAGTGAGTGTTCATTTCTGTACTTATTTCTTGTGCACGTGTGTGTGTCACTTGTAATGTTTTCAACATGGCAACGCAAGTTTCCAGATTTAGGTCTTCCTTTGCAAGTAAGTTTTCTCTTGCTTTATCGTCCTTTATACCTATGACCAACCTGTCTCGAATCAGTCTCTCTCTCAAAGTCCCAAAATTACAAGTGGCTGACAGCTTGTATAGCGCTGTTATATAGGTTTCCACCGTCTCACCTGCATTTTGCAATCTGTTGAAGAATCTGTATGATTCATAGGTTTCATTGGTCTTGGCAATGCAGTTGTCATCAAATTTCTGTATGACGACATCGATCTTATTCTTGTCTTCGTCCTCTTGCCACTGGAATGTTTCATATAGATCTACTCTTTCCGTACCTAATACGTTCAGAAACGCAGCAACTCTGACCTCGTCGTCTTCTTTCGCTATTTTCGTCGCTGTCTCATAGTATCTCCATTCTCTTTTGAAGATCCGCCATGATTCTCCTCTGTTTTCCAAGGAGAGCTGATTCGGCACTTTTGCCGTCAATCGTGCACTCATCTTGTACGCGTCTTCTTCGGTTTCTTCTGTGGCTTATACTATCCCAGTACTGACACCATATAACGATAACAGTTTATATATATATGTATATAAACAAGCCGATGTATATAACCGTAATTTATTGCCGACTTTGTTTCGTTTACATCTGGCGACAACACACATCATGGCGACAACACACAAAACCACGTTGGCTTTAGTGTAGCCACTGGCACGCTGATATACACCTTATTCGCCAGGTGGCGTGTCAGTTTATCACTTTAATTGTGATATCGTCACAATACCTGCGGAGAAAACATAGATGTTTTAAGGCAGCGAGCAGTTTAACGGCAGTGCCAAAGTGATAGAAACATGTCACGTTACCTTCAACTTGTATAGCAATTTCATGTGAAACTTACTGAAAAGGCAGTAACGACAAATAAGGTAGATACTCAGCAGTTATTCATTGGCAACCGTTGTTATTACTATTATATGTTTTTTTTCTCAACATCAGCATACAGTGCATAATACTGATTATCTTTGTTTAATAAGAACGTGTATCAAGTTTTCTTAATTAACCACATTAACAGCTGCCTGTTTGCTTTCAGCGGATTAAAACAAACATCATTACTTAATTATCGCATGAGTTTGTTTGTGTGTTTGTGTGTATATGTGAGCGCGTGCGTGTGTGCGCGCGCGTGCGTGTGCATGCTGCTTCATCCACAACAAAGAAGACGAGTAAGTTTACTTTGCAATGAAACCTAATATTGCTTGAAATTTAGCACGTACTAATACGAACACAACACTTGCATCATTCCGTCGGAATCAGACACACACGGACACACACAGACACACGCACACACGTACACACCGACACACACCGACACACACCGACACACACCGACACACACCGACACACACCGACACACACCGACACACACCGACACACACAGACACACACAGACACACACAGACACACACAGACACACACAGACACACACAGACACACACAGACACACACAGACACAAAGAGACACACACACACACACACACACACACACACACACACACACACACACACACACACACACACACACACACACACACACACACACACACACACACACACACACACACACACACACACACACACATATACACACATATACACACACACACACACACACGCACGCACGCACACACACACACACACACACACACACACACACACACACACACACACACACACACACACACACACACTATAGGCCTATCAAGTCAATTGGCAGTGATCGATCGATGGCATGTATGATGACACTACGCCACCACGGATTATTTGTGTTACTTTCGTAAGATTAGAATAGCTTACCTTCAGCATGTATGTGTATGTCTCTTGTCTCACATTGCTAGGAAGTTCCTTTCAAATTGTACCAAAGTGACTTTTATGTTATAGCACCTATTAAGAAAATCATTGAAATATAACTGTTGATTGTTTGTGCTTAGGCCTACGATAGATGAATTATGTTTATCGTGTGAGTAGTGTATGCATGACTACACTCCATAATTAATAATGACTGATAACCCACTGCATTATTGCATTCTGTGCGCGTTGTCACGAGCTGTGCTGGAACTCAGAAGAATTGTGTCACATTTCATGTTAGTAACATTAGACTGCCATCTTCCATGAGCGCAATTCCAGTTGTCAGGCAATGGTAAATTTCAAGTGTTGTAATATTAACAGCAGGTCGTCTTCTGGTTGATTGACCATTGCTAAGTATTAGGCCAAAATGCAACATGTTGACCAGTAGTGACGTTTGTACAAGTCACGCTGATGGTTATCACATGCTGACAACAATTATTGTTGTTAGCAACACTAATTTAGAAGTCACCGTTTCATTTAGCACAAATGCTCGCACATTGTATACCTGGCATCTTTTTGGGGAGAATTGAGAGATTCATCAGCGGTTCAGCACGCTTTCCGTGTCGCGCTATCTCGGATTTTTACCTCGGAAGACGGAGTGGGTGCTATTGGAGTTTTTCGCCGGAACCTCAACGATTCGCTCTCTCGAAGACTAGAAGGCATGGGGGTGCTTTTGGAGATTATTCACTTCAGCGGTTCAGCATGTCGCTACACGCCTCCAATTATGGCGCGTTGTCTCGAAGACTGGGGGGGGGTTGTTGGAGATGATTTTCCGAGAAAATCCGGAAGATTTGCCTGTATTCCAGGCAAACGGGTACGGATACCCTAAAAATCCGGTAGACTTATAGATTTCATGTGAGGGTTGGCAAGTATGGTATTGTATTAAAAATACATTTGGTGTTGTAACCAATCTCAAGAGGTCATATCGAGTACATGACAACACATCGCAATTATATATTATACGAGATCTTGCGCTGTATCCATGTTTGTGAATTCCATGAAAGGTGGAAATATACTGTGGTAAGCCATGGTGACTATGGTATGCCTTTCTTTACTATTTCAAAACGCCATGATGTGTATTACGGTATACCGTGATATATTCTTATTTGGAAATATTCAGAATAACCAACTTTCACTAAAGCAAGCGTTTTGAATAAAACTATCAACAGCGCGAGCCATTGTTTTATCACACTCAAAATAAACAATGTTGTCTCATTTAGATTGTAGTCAAGTATACACAATCGGGGAGCTGGAAGGTCATTTAGTAGTAGGTACACCCATTGATCAAAGAGTAAGACAGTTGCACCACGATGAATATCGCTTGGAACAAAATGTGATTTTTCTGCGTGCTCAACGCCGCCAATTAAAATGTGTTGCCAGGTGGTTGGTACCAGTTCATGTTCCTATGTAGGTCAGCCATTCGACAGTCATCGTTTATTATTATTATTTATAAGCAGCGACAATACATTGCGTATGTTGTTGGTACAATTTCAGCACAATAAGTTTTGTTCACTGTATAACTCTCTCACCCCGAGACACTGTGCCAAAGCTCACCACTCCTGTGTCTGCAGTAGACAAAATGTCCAAGTTGTAACTCTTCAGCGTTGAGCTACCGCTTTTTCTTTAATTTTTACACAACCTACTTGTGACGATATCACAATTAAAGTGATAAACTGACACGCCACCTGGCGAATAAGGTGTATATCAGCGTGCCAGTGGCTACACTAAAGCCAACGTGGTTTTGTGTGTTGTCGCCATGATGTGTGTTGTCGCCAGATGTAAACGAAACAAAGTCGGCAATAAATTACAGTTATATACATCGGCTTGTTTATATACATATATATATATAAACAGTTATCGTTATATGGTGTCAGTACTGGGATAGTATAAGCCACAGAAGAAACCGAAGAAGACGCGTACAAGATGAGTGCAAGATTGACGGCAAAAGTGCCGAATCAGCTCTCCTTGGAAAACAGAGGAGAATCATGGCGGATCTTCAAGAGAGAATGGAGATACTACGAGACAGCGACGAAAATAGCGAAAGAAGACGACGAGGTCAGAGTTGCTGCGTTTCTGAACGTATTAGGTACGGAAGGAATAGATCTATATGAAACATTCCAGTGGCAAGAGGACGAAGACAAGAATAAGATCGATGTCGTCATACAGAAATTTGATGACAACTGCATTGCCAAGACCAATGAAACCTATGAATCATACAGATTCTTCAACAGATCGCAAAATGCAGGTGAGACGGTGGAAGCCTATATAACAGCGCTATACAAGCTGTCAGCCACTTGTAATTTTGGGACTTTGAGAGAGAGACTGATTCGAGACAGGTTGGTCATAGGTATAAAGGACGATAAAGCAAGAGAAAAGTTACTTGCAAAGGAAGACCTAAATCTGGAAACTTGCGTTGCCATGTTGAAAACATTACAAGTGACACACACACACGTGCACAAGAAATAAGTACAGAAATGAACACTCACTTAGTTCGACACAAGCCACCAGCTGCAAGCCCATACAATGCAAATTATGGCAATCCGGCAAGAAAGTACAACAGATCTAGACGTTCGAGTACTAGCAAGTACACACCCACCAGTAACAGGTATACACAACTTTCTGGTGAGGGACGATCAGGATGTAGCAGGTGTGGTGGTATACATGCAAAAGGGAAGGACAAGTGTCCTGCACGTGGCGCCACCTGCCATGTGTGCGGAAAACTAAATCACTTCGCTAAGATGTGCAGAAGTGCAGCTACTCATCAATTGGTCGAACAAGCGATCATACACACAGTGGGCAGTGAACGTAAGACGAAAGCACACGTAACACTGACAATAAATGGCAAAACAAATGTGTCGTTTCACATGGACACAGGGTCATCAGTGGACATCCTGCCATATCAGGACTACGTATGTGCAACAGCAGATCACTCATGCAGCAAGTTGGAGAACACGAACATTAGACTCGTCATGCACAACAAGTCGGTAGTGAAACCGATAGGACTGGCGCGTTTGCAAGTTCACCGCAAGGGAACAAAGAGACAGATGCGTTTCGTTGTTGTGCGTGCCAATGTTGTTCCACTTCTGAATTTGCAGTCATGTCTGGACCTTGACTTAATTCAGATAAACGACTGTGATGCAATAAATGCAGTGACCATGAGAACAGACAGTCGGAACCGTGACAGAGGTGGTGACAGCCAACAGACAACGACGGAGACAACACAAACACTACCAACGACTGGTAAAACATGTCCATCGAAAGCAGACACGGTGCACATTTCTGTGATGAGTAAGCGATCACAAGTGTTACAGGACACTGTACTCAGAGAATACCCAGATGTATTCGAGGGACTTGGTTGCCTCGATGGCAACTATAGAATACAGATTGATCCAAGTGTCAAACCTGTTATCCATCCGCCCCGCAGAGTTCCTTGTGCGGTACGTGAAGTCGTAAAAAATGAACTCGCACGAATGGTAGACGAATCCAAGGTTGAGGCCATCATGAAGATGCCTACTCCAACGGATGTCACAGCACTGAAGCGAATTCTCGGCATGGTTGGCTATCTTGCGAAGTTCTTGCCACATCTGTCACAAGTCTGTGAACCACTGAGACAACTAGATCGGAAAGATGTGGAGTGGTGTTGGCTTGAGCAACATCAAGATGCTTTGAACAAGATCAGAGAACTGATCACAGCAGCACCAGTGCTCGCATACTATGATGTAAAGCAAGCAATCACAATCCAATGTGATGCATCCCAGAGTGGTTTGGGTGCAGTGCTCCTGCAAGAGGGAAAACCAGTGTGCTACGCCTCTCGAGCACTCACAAACACAGAACAGAACTATGCCCAAATCGAAAAAGAGCTCTTAGCGATTGTCTTTGCATGTGAACGATTTGACCAGTATGTGTACGGAAGACCCATCACCGTGCAATCGGATCACAAGCCATTTCAGACGATCACAAAGAAATCGACGATCGATGCACCGAAGAGACTGCAGAGAATGCTGCTCCGTCTGCAGAAGTACAGCATAGATGTCGTGTACACGAAAGGAAACGAAATGCATATCGCAGATGCACTATCTCGGGCATACCTTCCATACAGCCACGCACATGACCCAGGGGATCATGTGTTCGACATTGAACTGCAACAAATGGACATGACAGAAGATGTTCATCTGTCGACCAACGGAATACACGAAATCATGTGCAAGTCACGAAAAGACGACGAAGTGAAAACTGCAGTTCGCTACACACTTCAGGGATGGCCGGATCGACGTGAAGCAGTCGATCCACTCGCACGACCGTATTTCAATTGCCGTGACGAGCTCAGCACACAGGATGGCGCACTATTCAAGGGACAGAGAATCGTCATACCTCGTGACATGCGAGCCATGCTCATAAAAAAACAAATCATCGCACTTAGGAGTCGAAGGATGTCTTAGAAGAGCACGTGAAGTGATGTATTGGCCAGGCATGAACCAAGAAGTGAAAGATGTCATCAGTACCTGCAGTACGTGCGCAACGCGTACAAACCAGAACAATGTAGAGAACCGTTGTTGTCACATGAGATACCGTCACGTCCATGGTCACGAGTTGGAGTTGATCTGTTCCACCTTCATGGACAGGACTACCTCATAACGGTGGACTACTTCTCGAACTTCTTCGAAGTTGACAAGCTGTCAATGACCAGTGCAACACAGGTTATCACCAAACTGCGTATTCACTTTGCGAGATACGGTGCACCAGACAAAGTGATTTCTGACAATGGGCCACAGTTTGCGTGTGAGGAGTTCAAGTTGTTCTCAGAGCGTTGGAAATTTGAACATATCACATCGTCAACTCGTTACCCCCAGGCAAACGGAAAGGTGGAAAACGCAGTCAAGACGGCAAAGCAAATCAAGCGGAAAGCAATTGATGACAAGGCGGATGTGTATTTGGCGTTTCTGGACTATCGAAACACACCTACAGAAGCTATGCACACATCGCCAGCTCCACGGATGTTCGCACGTCGAACCAGAACACTGCTACCAACGCTGCCAGTACTGCTGCAGACCGATCCTGCAGCACAACGTGATGCTCCTGAACAACTCAAACGTAGAAAGGAGAAACAAGCCAGGTTATACAATCGTACGAGCAAGAACCTCAGCATACTACACCCAGGAGATGTTGTGCGGTTCAAGAAGCCAAATGCCTCAAATGACTCACGAACATGGACACTAACACGCATTCAGAAACCATCGGGCGTCAGATCTTACATCATTGGGAGTGAAGGCTCGACATACCGAAGGAATAGACGACAGCTACGTGCCACACCAGAGCAGTATAAGGATGAAACTCGGTACTCTCAACAAGATGAACCTGACAATACAATGAAAAGACCAATGTGTTCAGACAACACGTGCGTAGACAACCAGAACGCACAACAGAGAGGTCAAGACAACGTCACGTCTCCTCCAAGCAGTGAACCTTCAGTCGAAACGTCTCCACAACGTAATGTACCATCCACGGTAGTACATTCACCACGCAATATGCCGCCGAGGGTTATAAGTTCACCATGCAGTGTGCCGGCGACTGTTGCACGACCAAGACGTCAATTGAAACTTCCAGCAAAGTTCAAAGACTTTGAAATGAAGTGAAAAGTTAAACATCTGACTGTAAAAAGAGGGGGATGTGACGATACCACAATTAAAGTGATAAACTGACACGCCACCTGGCGAATAAGGTGTATATCAGCGTGCCAGTGGCTACACTAAAGCCAACGTGATTTTGTGTGTTGTCGCCATGATGTGTGTTGTCGCCAGATGTAAACGAAACAAAGTCGGCAATAAATTACAGTTATATACATCGGCTTGTTTATATACATATATATAAACAGTTATCGTTATACTACTGGCCCATCCCGTTCGAACCTACATTTACGGAAAGCTGCGAAACAGTTAGTGACTAATATTGAATCAAACTATACAGTCAAAGCAACATTTAATATAGAAGATGCGCCAGAAAATGATCAAGAACTACGCTAAGATGTAAATCTTTAAGTTAATCATTTTAACACACGCGCGCGCGCACGAACACACGCACGTACACACACACGCACACACGTATAAAAACGCAGACACGCGCATAAAAATGAAGGCAGACAGACAGACAAACAGACATGCATACATACATACATACATACATACATACAGACAGACAGACAGACAGACAGTCAGACAGATAAACACGCGCGCGCGGATATGCAAAATGAAACATTTTCCCTCGTAACAGTTGTAATTTGTTCAGTACATTTCAAATTGCAATTTCACAAAACAGAAATACTGCCTACTCGGCATTTTTTAAATGGTTACGTGACTCTATTATGATAGACACAAGCAGAGTGTGTTGGACAAGTTTGTCTGGTCTTCTCCTTTGACAGTCCGACGTTCAAACAAATGTGCATTTGTGGTGCACGATAGCCCAGCGGTTAGGATATCGTACTCTCAAACGAGAAGGCAGAGGTTCGAATCAACTTGTAGCCGTTTCGAAGCTTGTGCAATTTATTTCGTTCACGTCGCGTTGTATCAGTTCTCTCGGCTACATAAATATGTAATATGTACAGACATTGGTAAATATATAATGAATAGCCTTGTGGAATAATTGCAGAGTAACCGAATGCTTTCCAGAAAAGTTGATATGGTATTCCAGCGAATAGATGTGTCAGATGGCAAGGCGAATTGGGTAACTTTAAGGACTGGTTACTGTGGTATATTAAAATGTCTTAATCGACGTGTCCTTATGACCCAGACTTCAAACATGTCACTGTTTCAGGACTGGCTACTGTGATATATTAAAACTGTCTTAATCGTCCTGTCACCATGACCCAGACTGGAAGCATATAATTGTTTTCAACTACACCACGACCTTCATTTTGTTGAGGCTGTGTCTATATATCACGACTGTTTAATGTTACATAATATGGATTGTGATTCACTGTATCATGCCCGAGAACAAAATGACTAAGATTAGTGCTCTAAAGCAAGAACCATCGACAGAAATAATTGATTTCCTCTCTTTTTTTCTAGGAAATAAATACCTGTAGTACATTATGACAATGACCGTTCTACACATGTAACATAAATTGGACAGAGCAAGACACCACACAATGTGTACTTACACACACGATACATATGGTACGATGCTAGCTAACACCTACGAAAACAGTGTTTGAACAGGAACATTATTTGTTTATGTTTTTATTATAATTATTATATCTCCTTTTCTGGTGAGGTCATTTTCACTATAAGACACACGTGCATCCCACTCCCCCATGCGCACGCATACGCACATGAACATATACACACACACGAGCGCACAGGCACATGCGCGCGAGCACACACACACACACACACTCATAAGCATACGCAGGCACACGCGCGCGAAAATTCAATATTAAAGTAATGCAATTAAATAATGCATATTTAATGGGCACCCATCAAAGTGTAGAAGGAGAAGTTGCTCATTGACTTATCCTAGGAGGATCGCGAAACGGATGAACATGTCGCTTGGTGACGTCATGGGCCAGCAGCGCTCGGTGACCCCCCGAGGTCTAGTGTATATTGGCTATGTAAATGCTGACTAGACCTTATGTGTTTCCACTGACGTATAAGGGGTGCGAACAGTTATATATGCTAAGGTATTTCTTTCTGCGACACAACCTTTCCCATGTCCCCGCTCTTTGTGTCCACATACCCAGTGTGATGTTTATAGTTCTAAGGAGTGGCGTGAAGCGAACGTTGTTTTCTACAGCCATATTTTTGTCAGTTCCAAGTGGTGACAACTAGTTCTTTTTTGTAATGAGTAACCAATTGTATAGAGTACTGATATCCGGCCAATGTACCAACGGCTGTAATGTAAAACAGAACGCGAGATGTGAGTATGTCGAGAAAGGTGTCCATTGACAACAATTGTGGCTAGACCAAATTAAAGTGTTTTGTCAGGAGCTTGGTGTTGCTGGATGGTCGTCACAATGATTACTATTGCTATGTTTTGAAAGGTTATTTATGTCTCTGAACAACTCCTTTTCAGCTGCCTGCTGTGGATTTCGCTTTACAGAATTGCTGATCACGAAATCAGGTGTGTACTAGAGGGTAAGTGGTTTGGGGCTCTCAGTAAACATATGTCGTTTTATGTGTGTCTGATTCTATTCAGCAGCGGTCGTGATTATATTAAGAGCAGAGATTTTAACATAGCGGGAATAGATACGTAGTCCGTCCATGTCTAGTCTGTAGGCCTACATCTTGTGGTTAGCATGCTTTCTGAAGTTAATGGATATGTGGAATCATTATTCAAATATTATATATTAATGCAACAATATTTGATTAAAATTCACCACTAATCGCACGCACACAAACAGACACACGCATACACACACACATATACACCGATACACAGACACACACACACAGACACACACACATACATTCACCCATACACACGAACACACACATATATATATACAGATACAAAGACACACACACACACACACACACACACACACACACACACACACACACACACACACACACACACACACACACACACACACACACACACACACACACACACAGACACACACACACACACACATGAACACATACACGCACGCACACACACACACACACACACACACACACACACACACACACACACACACACAGTGAGAGAGAGAGAGGGAGAGAGAGAGAGAGAGAGAGAGAGAGAGAGAGAGAGAGAGAGAGAGAGAGAGAGAGAGAGAGAGAGAGAGAGAGAGAGAGAGAGAGAGAGAGAGAGAGAGAGAGAGAGAGAGAGAGAGAGAGAGAGAGAGAGAGAGAGAGAGAGAGAGAGAGAGAGAGAGAGAGAGAGAGAGAGAGAGAGAGAGAGAGAGAGAGAGAGAGAGAGAGAGAGAGAGAGAGAGAGAGAGAGAGAGAGAGAGAGAGAGAGAGAGAGAGAGAGAGAGAGAGAGAGAGAGAGAGAGAGAGAGAGAGAGAGAGAGAGAGAGAGAGAGAGAGAGAGAGAGAGAGAGAGACACACACACACACACACACACACACACACACACACACACACACACACACACACACACACACACACACACACACACACACACACACACACACACACACACACACACACACACACACACACACACACACACACACACACACACACACACACACACACACACACACACACACACACACACACACACACACACACACACACACACACACACACACACACACACACACACACACACACACACACACACACACACACACACACACACACACACACACACACACACACACACACACACACACACACACACACACACACACACACACACACACACACACACACACACACACACACACACACACACACACACACACACACACACACACACACACACACACACACACACACACACACACACACACACACACACACACACACACACACACACACACACACACACACACACACACACACACACACACACACACACACACACACACACACACACACACACACACACACACACACACACACACACACACACACACACACACACACACACACACACACACACACACACACACACACACACACACACACACACACACACACACACACACACACACACACACACACACACACACACACACACACACACACACACGTGTCATCAGCATGTGAATAAACATGGCATTACTGCCTTGATTTTATTATATGAATGTCGTCGGAGTTAATTCCCGGACGAATGTGTATTCGGTTTCGCCGATATTTATTGCCCTTTCAGCATAAAACATTGTGATTACTTGTACTCTTCAATAGACATATAATTATACACAGTAGACATTATGTAAACATACTAATGATAGATTACTGCCATAATGCATGTTAATAATGTTCAAAGCGAGAGTCACTACTAACACTAGGCCCCATAACGCTGGTTGCTGTAAGTGCAGTAGGTGCGTAACTACTGTCATTGACTTAGAATTACATCTGTAGCCTGTCTAAAGTCATCCAGAGTGGCCGCTGTATTCGAAGTTATGTTGTTCAAGTACAGTTTCACATTGACCACATAAGTGTTGACAGGGAGCTTCCTGTGGTCTTTTATGAGGCGGAACAGATTACTTGTTTTTGGTAGGGAAAATGATGTGTCACGAGCATAGCGAACCTCCAGGTAGAGACGTTCTGCTTTTGTTCCCTCATTTATGTTTGTGGCTGCAATGTACTCATCAACTGCATCAGCTGACGTAAATGGGCCTCCCATGGCCTTGAGTGCATCCACGTCTTTAATTATCCCCCATCCACTGCTAGATTAACCATTTCCTTGTCCTGCAGGCCTTGTTTGTTCAGTTCTAGCTGTCTTGTGCTCCATGCCAGCATGATTTCTGGTATCCTACCTCCTTTTTCTTACCACACTACCATAGTTCCTGAAAGACCCTGGCTGTCATCCATCAAGTTGTGGATCGGTGCCTTCTCTAGCTTATGTGTGTCCATGTGGAAAAGTGATTGCTTTGCAGACTCATAATAGTTCCCAAAGATAATTATGTCTCCCTTTTGCTTGTGGAAGCCAGCAACCAGTTTGGGCAGAATGATCTTCAGGAGCTTTATCACTTGGGGTTGAAAAGAGGCGGCTACGTTGGCTATGGCGTCACATATGTCCTCATCGTATCTCGCATGCTAAAACCTCTCAGTGGACACAAATTTTAAGGCTGGCTCATCTACTTTCATGAGAGTAGTTGCATCTGTATCTATCAGCTCCTGGTACAGCTGCTGGAATACTGGGATGATCTTTGTGTAGGTTGTGTCAACTGCCGTGGTCAGAGACAAGAACGGTTCAACCAGATGTAGCTCAATTAGAGCCCCTGCACAGTACATGACCTTCAAGAAGTCCAAGTCCAATACGCATCTGACGATTCAGGCTAACTGATTCGTGACATGCTCGTACTTCTGCCGGAAGGATACCACACCATCCATATGATAGAGGCAAATTGCACAGGTCAGCGTCAATCGATTGAAGTGCTCATCTTTCAGACTAACAGACTTGTTTTGTCGTGGGGCTATGTGGAGGTCAAATTCATTTGATTTATTCCATGTGGTCCGTGTGGTCAAAGTCTTGATTGATGAGCCGAGTCAGACAGTCAAGGGCTTGCTCGGTGACGCTTGTAGCCATTGTTGTTGCATTGACCAGACAGTTCGAGTAGGTCTTGTCTCTACCTAGCATGTTAGTACTAGTTACTACAGTAATGTTATGACAGCTGCTGCAGCTTGGGTCCCAGACATGTGGTAGCAGCTCTTTAGCTTATCAACAGTCTCATAGAATTCAGGTCGCACTTTCCTGATGCTCTCGAGGATATGCCGATAGTTGGGAGGCAGTTCATATCCAGGCTGAGTAAGTGCAGCTGTAGACGACAGGCGCCGCTTCTTCCCCGGGTCTCAGTTCTGGTAGTTGAAGCAGTAGTAGTAGGATCGTCATCTTCAATACTGGAGCTCCCGCAAAATGGTTGTGTTCATATACTGATCACCATCCTCTGATTGCTCACTGTCCTTAAATGAGACAATTACTTTCTTTAGTTCTTGTTTTTTTCTGCATCTTCCCTCGTTTTGTTGAGGCATTGCATATCCTGTTTCCTGCATTCCATGCTTTTCGTCCACATGCGATCAAAAAAGTCTTCGCAGTACATTTTTTGTTTAGTCCTCTGGTCTTGAAGAAATGCCCACTCCATGTCATTTATTTTCACACCGTGCTTTCGTTCGAGGTACTTGCGTACCACAGGATCGTGGCAGAAAATGTCAGACATTCCTTCTGCCTTTTTGTTGAACGCTTCCGCTCTCTTGAGGAAACTGGCATTTTGTCTCTGTTTCCGAATCTGGATCAGAGTCACAAATTCCCCATGTAGCTTCAAGGTGTGTTACTTGATGTGTCTAGTGTGGATGGTGTACAGATTACAGAATAGCCAGTGCTCCTCAATCAGTTCTGCTAGCACCTTCGCTGCTACATCCCTTGAGCGTCGGGCTTGGTCAGCCCACTTTGGCCGCAGCAGATACAACATGTTCTGTATGATATCTTTGCCAGGAGGAAGAATCCCATGGGAAAACTCGGCCTTCTCTACATAGTCTGCAGCACCAAGTGTCTTCCTGGACTGTGATCTTGTGCACCATGGTTACTTGGCCTACAAAGATATGATTCATCCTTACGCCATACATTGAAGTTGTCAAATCATTAAGTATTAATACTGTAGTAATGAGTATATGCATCTTCTCCAATGATGAAATCTACAAAAAATGAAATTATTCTTATCGTGCCTTATAATTATATGTCTTATTGTGTAAGTGGCATATTAAAGCTGTGTTGTCATGATTTCAAGTGACAATTCATTATTTAACGCTCGCTTTATTTTCCGTGACGTAGCGTCTGGCCATGCGGTTGCAAGTGACAAGTAGCGAGGTACAATCTGCAACCAGTCATAAATTACCGATAATTAACACATACTATGTAAGTAAGGCTACATAGGCATCATGTTGTGAAGTTAATAAAATGGCATACACTAACACAATTGAAATATATCTATAATAAATAATGAAATATTACGACTAAATAAGACATTTACAATTTGGCCTGCCAGTAGAATTTATACAGATGGCGCTGCCGGTGAACTAACCCAACTCTAGCAGAGGGAGCCACATACATTATACATTCCGTCCGTAACATATTGTGTAGATACTTATATTTCCATTCTTCGGTTGACCTAAAATGCCTGCAAGACTAATTTTCATTTTTTTTAAATAGCACACCGTTCAACCATTTTCGACCACTTTTTAAGGGTCATGACTTTCAGATTGTATGTACAGGGGGGTTAGCATCAGACAACTGGCAAATATTTTGCAGTTTTGCACTCAGGTATAATATGTCCATATTTTTAGGGGGGTATTCCACACAAAAAATAAGATTTGCAAAATAACACCACCCTCTATTAACAGGTAGTTTTTCGCCATGGTCTATCACCATCATCGTGGTTTCTCAACGTTTCTTTCTGTTGTGCTGATTTCCAGTACTGACATATCTCGCATGCTTCGGCCACTTGCTTAACATCGCTCGACATTCTTGGCTAAATTATCGTTTCTTGGGCCCGTCCATCATGCCAATGTGTGCGGCATGTAGTTTTCGTAGCATCTTACGTCGCAAAGCTCTTGGGATGACCACTCTCTGGCCTTTAATAGAGTATGATTCAGTTAGGTCTGTTAATTGCAGCTGCGAAGACCCAACTTTATGTTGAATGTACATAGAAAGTATGACTTTGTTTGAATGAACTGCTGTACTGCATGCACATGCTTGCTCATTCTGCTCATCCTCGTGAATCCATCTCTCACTCACCCTCTCTCTTACTCTCGTGGCTCAACTTGCAGTCCACGCATAGTGCTAGTTGAGCCACTTGACCAACCCTCCTTTATTGTTATAGCTATAATAATCTAGTTATCTAGTCATGTTATACACATTTGATTTATCGTAAATGATCCACAAATGATTACAGTCTATGTGAGTAAACACAATTTTGACTTTGGAATATGATTTAGATTCTGATTTTCCGTTAATTGTTATAGGTATATTTTAGTCTAAATGAACAAATAGTTTGGCTAAAAAGGTGACCCAGACTGCCACTGGGATCCACACATGGAAGGAAGGAAGGAAGGAAGGAAGGAAGATCTTTATTCGACAGATATAACACAAATAAGTATAGAACATGTAAGAACATTTTCATTAAAAAAAACTGTCGGGAGACTCTCACTAAGGCTTTCAAATTTGCCGCTGAACATGAGAGCCACCCACTGGTAATTTTAACTAAAACATTTCTCCTACTCCCATTGTGGCGTACAACCATATATAAAGTTAAAGCTACATGCTGCTTTAATAGATAACAAAAACGTATATGGTGTATATTGGTAGGCGAACTGCATATGCAGCAGTTTTTTGTCCGTGCAAGTGTCTTTGTAAAATGTCAATAAGTACTTTCTAGCGTATTTAGAGAAGCTGCAGAAACTATGTGTGTACATTTTGTGTAAAATGCAGGGTGGCATTTTTAAAGTAAAACTGGTAGGTGGTATCTAATACATTTTCTGGCTCGAAGTATGACTGAATGGGATAATAATTTGATGATTTTGTCTTGTAGGATAATCATGATAAGTAGCATTTTGTAAAAATTGCGATTGGAAAAATATAGGAACGCGTCTATGTACAAATTTATGAAAGAAAGTTAAACATTGACAAGTAAAGATGTCTTCCAGTTTTAGTAGATTTAGGGATTTCATAATAGGTTCGGTGTGTGAGTTATATTTACTGCGAGACATTATTCGGATTGCCCTTTTCTGCAATTTAGAAAGTCTATTTGTATTAAAACCTCACAATAAAATGCTGTAGTTGAGATGTGGTAAAATTAATGAATTATACATAGTCTTTAATGTATATCCAGGTAGAAAGTGTTTTAGTTTATTCATAATTCCCAGAGTTCGTGATATTTTATTAGATATTTGGTCAATGTGTGGAATCCAGTCTAACGTTTATTGAATTGTAGTGCCTAGAAAGTTGAATGTGTGTACATACTCTATTGGTTGACCATTTATGTTTAACGATTATTTTATTTCGGAGATATTACGCTTTGGAAAATGAAATAGCATATATTTAATTTTCTTTGTATTTAGAGTAAGCTTGTTTACTTGTAACCATTCAATAATATGTTTTAGTTCATCGTTAATATTATCACTGACAAGATTATAATTGTGTGTGTTAGAGTTGCAATTGAAAGAGCATAGTGGTCCGACGAGGGTGGTATCATCAGCGTAAAGTATGGCCTCGAATTTGTTGGTGGCAAGATATTAATGTCATTTATATAGAGTGTAAACAGTAGGGGGTCCTAATATTGACCCCTGCGGGACGCCAGTTGAAACAAATAATGTGTCAGATATAACGTCATTGAATTTTACAAACTGGCGTCTTTTGGGAAGGTAGCTCATTAACCAATGATGTATATTGCATGTGCATGTTTTATATGAGATAAACACCTCATAGATGTCACAAAGCATTATTGGCAAGATTCAAAAGTTTATGCCAAAAAACTGACAGCATCACAGACAATGTCAGGTGTTTACTGTGTGCGTGTACACTTACGACGATTGCCGCGTAGACTTGCGATAATCGCATCTTAATAGGCGCGTACACTAACGACGCAATTAACAGTTGGCTAGCTCCTTATGTTACCAAAATCCTGGTTTTTAAACCGCGAACCGCATGCACGCGCACCCTCTTAGGCCTCTAGTGATTACTTACATCGACATCAAGCTGTGTTGTTATTGACCAACGCAATCGGAGAATCTAGTTGCGTCTTAATTAGCGCGTACACTAGCGACTGGCAGTTGAATTATTTGCTTTACTGGGACGTGTACACTGACTACGCATTGTAGGCCTACTCCCGATACACTTTTCTTATCGAATACGACGCCCTTAATTTGTGTCGTACCGAGTTGCCCAACAAGGAATCGTAGTCGCTCGATCCATCGCTTCGCGCTTCGTTCCATCGCATCGCCCATCGCAATGCGCCATTGCGTTGCGAAATCGACAAACGGTGGCGCCCCATCACGGATAATCGTGACTACCTCACGTAGCGCTGCACGTTTTGTCCGTCCGGCGTTCGATCAAGTCTCCGCGGAAGTACGTCACATCACAAAACATGGCCAACTTTTGGCAGTGAATGTTGCTGTTGTTGTTACATTAAAGTCAAACTGTGCGGTGTAGTTGAGATAACATTCAACCACAATGAGTCGAATGGGCACAGAAGTGACGTTGGAACAGATTGATGACTGGTTTAAGATCGGGAAGAAAGTAAAGGTTGAGAGTTTACCACGTTCGAGAGTCGGTGGTCGTGAGTTAGACCCCGTGACTGGACGAGGTGTGCAGCCTACTCGACCAGACGTCTTCGTTCCACCATACAAGAGGTACGGCTGGGCTTGATTATAAACTGTGTATTTACCCATATGTGTAACACAGACCTTCATTTATATTATATAATATGTTTGCAAGTGAAGGAGTGACGGTCAACTTTCTAATCTAACCATGATGGTGGTTAAATGCTAAATTAAGGATTCCAGACTTTGAGAGATCATCTCAGCAGGCAGAAAACCGATGTCCAATATCAAACAGAATTACTTTCATCAGTTTAAAACATAAAATATGGATGTCCAATGCTAGACGGAAATGACCCCCTTCCCCAAACGAAAGTCTCATAATGAACATCATCAATGTTCTGAGATGATCCCTAAACTAATCAAAAGATTTAGGCTCAGGCTATTTCTCGAGCAGCTCGAGAAATAACGCGAACTCGGTCCGTTATTTCTCGAGCAGCTCGAGAAATAACGTGAGGCCTGGCTGTTATTTGTCGAGCAGCTCGACAAATAACGTCAATTTTAATCGTTATTTCTCGAGCAGATCTGGACGTGCATGCATGTGCACTTAAATATATTTTCAAGGCATCTCTGTGGACAGAGTAATTTTCTGAAGTAAATCCGACGCTGTCGAATCGTTTCGTGCCTGTATTTGTCCATTCTGATGGGAAATTAAGACTTCTTATTCGTCGAGCTGCTCGAGAAATAACGCCGATTTCGCTCGTTATTTATCGAGCAGATCTGGACGTTCATGCATGTGCACTTAGAAATATTTTCAAGGCATCTACGTGGACATACTAATTGTTTGAAGTAAATCTGACACTGTTGAATCATTTCGTGCCTGTATTAATCCGTTCTGATGGGAAATTAAGACTTCTCATTCGTCGAGCCGCTCGAGAAATAACGCCGACTTCGTTCGTTATTTATCAAGCAGATCTGGACGTGCATGCATGTGCACTTAGAAATATTTTCAAGTCACCTACGTGGACATACTAATTGTTTGAAGTAAATCCGATGCAGTCTAATCGTTTCGTGCCTGTATTTTTCTGTTGTGATGGGAAAATAAAGACTTCTGATACGTCAAGCTGCTTGAGAAATAACCTAGTTCATACGAGTGCCATGTTATCAGTTGTCAGTTGTCACTTATCTCCAATCATATATAGTTATACATATGTCGAAATAACAAATAATTTTATTAATAATATCATACAGGTGTAACCTTGTTTTTAAGTGTACTGTACACTTAACAGAATGAATCGTACGTTGTCACATATATATATATATATACGTTTGGAGCCGGTTCGTGGTTGAAAGTGGAAATTAAGGTGACTTGTGCAAGTCCGACCCGTCATCCAACGAAAAGTGTACAGAATTGGATTAACTGCGAGAACTGTATGGTCTGGTGGCACTGCAGCTGTGCAAGCGTTACAAAAAAGCCACGTAATGATTTTACTGCAATAAATACACAAGGCACCTGCGAAATAAATAATGTGTACAGTTGTAGGCTTGAGGTGATGCCAAGCGATGAAAGGTGTACAGGTGTAGGCTTGAGGTGATGCCAAGTGATGAAAGGTGTACAGGTGTAGGTTTGACAAGATGCCAAGCGATGAAAGGTGTAGGTTTGACAAGATGCCAAGCGATGAAAAGTATAGGAATTGGAATTTACTTCAATTAAAGATATCATCTGTCGTTCAGAATAGTCTTGAATTTCTTTTTCAAATAACCTTGAACAGTCTTGACATCCACATCTCTAGTAGTTTACGAGGACACTGGAAAAAGAAACATCTTCATTTCCCACTAGAACGGACTAATTAATACACGCACAAAACGATTCAACAGCGTTGAATTTACTTCAGACAATTAGTTATTTAGTATGCCCACGTAGATGCCTTGAAAATATTTTCTAAGTGCACATGCATGCACGTCCAGATCTGCTCGATAAATAACGAATAAACTTGGCGTTATTTCTCGAGCAGCTCGACGAATAAGCAATCCGATTGGTCATTACAATTTCCGGTCTGCTCGATAAATAACGCGAATTCTGACCGTTATTTCTCGAGAAATAGCCAGGGCGAAAGATTTATACGAAGTGCTATTGAAAGGTTATACATTCTAAACTACGTAGATTAGAAGAATGGGAATTTGAATAAGGCATGTTAAATTTTATAATTGAAAATGAAAAATGTGTTAATTGAGGCCGTTGTTTTAACAGGTATCTAAGCAATGTCAGAAATAGAGGCCACAAAATTATTAAGTAAACAAGAAAACAATAAGAAACCTTTTAAAGTTCAGACAATTTTGCATTACTATGTGACTATAACAAATTTATGTTTTGTTGGACGTTATTATTTTATAAATATATTTTAAGTGGTATTTTTCTTACCGCCTAGATATTAACATTTTATTTTCCAACAGACATGTCAGGATTGGCAACCCGAACCAGACAGCCTACGCCCACCACTACCAGCAGCTGGACAATGACTCCATGGTCCAACGCATTCCTCTCGACCCGGTACGTGGAAGCCACATAGCTGTTTAGTTAATCTACCAGACTGTGTGTATACACAAGTCTATACTTCACAACATAATGTAGGTTTTATCAAATTAAATTATGTATCTACTCATATTTCACATATATGTTTCCCAGTTGGAAGGTTATAAGAAAGGGAGAGAGTAGGGCAGAGGATTTGGAGAGGGACAGTCTGGTGTAATATTCCCTTCTGTCCTCAGTTGGAAGGAGCGACGGGTGGAGAGAGTGAGGCGGGAGACTTGGAGAGATTGGAGCGAGACAGCCTGGTGAGTGGTCTCAGCTCTGTGCTGCCCCCTGGTGGCATGACGGAGGAGGAAGCGGTGAAGGTGTACAGTAACTACAACTTCTCTCACAAGTATGACTCTACACTCTCTATCACACAGTACCGCGAGGAGGTGAGTGGCAAGTGTTCAGGTGATCTGAACCAGTCAGTAAACAGTGTTCATGACAACCCAGAGCTTTTATACAATGAGGATATCATAACATCAGTGCCAAATATGAGACATTTGTACTGAAGATCATTATACATGATGTTATGATAAAATACATAACGAGTACTTCATGAAAAATCAGTACTCGAGTAACGAATACTTCGGCCCCAATCCTGTATAATAATATAATAGCTTTGGCTAGACAATAATATGTTTGCACAGAATGTGGATATACTAAACAACTTACACTGTTTTATAACACTGGAAACCACACCTCCCTCAAACGAGTGCTAGTGGTCAAGTGGAAACCACACCTCAACACGATGTAGCAATCATGATTACTGACTTTTATCAATCATGATTACTACATTTACAAGTAGTGTAATACACATGTTTACATGCTGTCTTGTTGTTTTATTTCTTCCCCTCTATATTCAAGAGTAAAGATTAAAACCTATCTCAGAATGGACCATTTTTAAGCTACTTTTAACAAAATCTCCAGGTGTGCATACCCCGGGACCCCCCTAGCAACGCTTCGCACCTGCAGCGCTTGCGTAGCCCACCCCTACCACCTCAACCATCATTTTACCCAGGGGATACGCTATATAATATGCAATTTTAAGATAAAATTGTATAAAATACAAATCATTATATCTGTATGCCATGCGTCTATTATTCCACTGATCGGACGTGGTGACTGGTAATTTTGCAAAAGCATAATTTCAAAAAGTGACATGGTAGCAAGTATCTGTATTATAAAACAGTTCGTTCTCAGTTTGTATGTGGCACTATGTGCACCCACATCTCCGTCAGTTTTGTATATATCGGGCTGAAATTTTGCATGTGATCTAGCTGGCCCATTGCGATGATTCGTACATTTAGACATTTTCGAAATTCATCCTGGAGGGTGGAGAACTTGGGGGCTCAATGTTTCAAAAGGCTGTACGTGGAGTTCCAGCCGCGGAATTTAATGTTTTTGTTTATCATTGTAAAGATAATACCATCTAAAAATATGTCGCTGGATGTATGCAGAAATTTTGAATAGTTTTTTAAGTTTTTGACATTTTAAAATCCTCAGCGCATGTGCACCAGGTCTACCTGTCACTGGTCACGTCTGCATGCTTACAAGTAGTGCCCTCTTTCACATTTCATACATTTCCTACAGATGGAGCTATGTGTCATTTAGCATCAAAAGTATCGCTCGCCAAGTTAGTATATTATAAAAAGTGAGGGTCAAGGTGGATAACTAAAAATATGGCATATCTTCTATATTATAAAACAGTTTGTTCTCTGTTTGTTTGTGCACCCACATCTCTGATAGTTTTCCATGTATCGGGCTGAAATTTCAACCCAGCATAGGCCCTCTTGCTTGTTCCTGGTTATGTCAGTTACATGGGTAAACGCATGCGATTTCTAGCAAAAGGTTGTCCTGACAACTAGGCCAGTGATAAGTTACTATTTAATAATGCATGTAGGCTGGACAGATTTGGGGTGTCTGGTACATATGACTGCCTGTTTTCCCCAGGCAAAGCCAGATAACTCAGCTAGTGATCAAATAAGTAAATGTTGTTAATGTTATACATAAACTTAAGTTAAAATGGTAATTTAAGTGAAGAGTGCAAATTAAATAAAAATGAAGACACATGAATTAGAACAACAACATACTGGGGATTACTGGCCATAGAAGTTTGTTTGTTTTATTGTTGTGTATTTTCACTCGGAACCAATGGTATGACTTCCACTTTCGTTTTGTGCGTGACCTGCAGATTATAAGCACCATAGAGAGCAACCAGGTGACGGTGATACAGGGGCCAACAGGGAGCGGCAAGACGACCCAGGTACCCCAGTACATCCTTGACCACTGCGCCGCACAGAATCGCTACTGCAACATCGTAGTGACCCAACCTCGCCGCATCGCCGCCATGAGCATCGCACTCCGGGTCTGTCAGGAACGAGGCTGGCAACCCGGGGGCATTTGTGGACATCAGGTGAGGCTTAGGTAGTATCTGTGGGGAATTTGTGGACATTGGGTGAGGCTTAGGTACTATCTGTGATGGCATCTGTAGATATCAGGGGAGGCTCAAGTAGTGTCTGTTGACATCAGGGGAGGCTCGAGTAGTGTCTATTGACATCAGGGGAGGCTCAAGTAGTATCTGTGTTGTTAGGAGTGACATCAAGTGTGGTTCAAGTTGTATTTCTGGTATTGTTTTCTTTTAGAATGTTAGCAGTACTTAACAGAGATTGATTACCTGATGTGTTGGTGTCTGTGTTCAGCCACTGTGCTTGTTGTTTGCAGGTTGGGATGGACAAATCGATAACAGAAGACACCCGTCTGACCTACTGCACCACCGGCGTACTCCTGCAGAAGCTCATCAACGCCAAAAACATGCAACAGTATACGCACATCATACTTGACGAAGTAAGTACACATGTCATACTGGGTGAAGTAAGTACACACGTCATACAGGGTGAAGTAAGTACACATGTCATACTGGGTGAAGTAAGTACACACGTCATACTGGGTGAAGTAAGTACACACGTCATACTGGGTGAAGTAAGTACACATGTCATACTGGGTGAAGTAAGTACACACGTCATACTGGGTGAAGTAAGTACACATGTCATACTGGGTGAAGTAAGTACACACGTCATACTGGGTGAAGTAAGTACACACGTCATACTGGGTGAAGTAAGTACACTTGTCATAATGGGTGAAGTAAGTACACACATGTCATACTGGGTGAAGTAAGTACATATGTCATACTGGGTGAAGTAAGTATATACACGTCATACTGGGTGAAGTAAGTACATACACGTCATACTGGGTGAAGTAAGTACACATGTCATACTGGGTGAAGTAAGTACATACACGTCATACTGGGTGAAGTAAGTAATAATAATAATAATAACAAGATAACTTCTATTGCGCCTAAATCCTTGGAAACCAAGCTCAGAGGCGCATCAAAACAAAAGGGTTGGTCAATCTCAAAATCTATAAGTAGTTTTTCAGTTGTCAAACAGATGGGTCAGGGCGCTAGGGAGCTACGGTGGATAAGCAAGGTTGTAAAGATATGTTTTTAAATGACGACGGAATTTTGTAATATTTTCAACTGATCTAACACTAAGAGGAAGCACATTCCAAAGAGTTGGTGCAGCAACAGAAAAAGCCCTAGTTCCAATGTTAGTGTTGACTCTAGGAACAAAAAGTAGGTCAGAACTAGATGATCGAAGCTGGATAGATTTTCTTACAGGAGTAAGCAATAAATGCAAATAAGATGGTTGTTTATTGGACAGTGCCTGGTATGTAATGGTACATATCTTAAATATTATACGATATCGTACAGGAAGCCAATGCAAAGACTTCAAAAGTGGCACAGAGCGAGAAAAACGAGGAGATCTTGTAACTACTCTTGCTAGACAATTTTTTATAAAGGAGGGAATTGCAATAGTCAAGTCTGCTGCTAACAAGCGCTGTTGCAATAGTCTTAGCAACAGAAAATGACATATACCGGCGAATACGGCGAAGATCACGAATATGATAAAAACAGCAGCGACATGTTTGAGATATATGTTGTCGGAAATTGAAGTTACTGTCAAAGATCACACGTCATACTGGGTGAAGTAAGTACACACGTCATACTGGGTGAAGTAAGTACACATGTCATACTGGGTGAAGTAAGTACACACATCATACTGGGTGAAGTAAGTACACACGTCATACTGGGTGAAGTAAGTACAAACACACATGTACCCAAAATGAAAGATCACGTGCACACACACACGCGCGCACACACACACACATATTCTGGATTAGTGCACTGCTTGCATGCTTTCGTTACTTGTGCTGGTGCTCTGTTTCTCTTGTAACACTGCTAATAATTGCTAGTGACGTATTATACCATTTATGTGATGGTCCATGTATTATGTTCTCTTGTCTCATGTCATCGGTGATATGACAGACACAGGTGATGTCTGTAGTCTTTCCTGCGAGCTGACTCGGTGTATGTCACTTCACCCAACATGTAGAGTGCAAGGCTGGTGAAAGTAGAACAAGTGTTGATGTGACGTGTCTTTGTTCCAGGTCCATGAGCGAGATCAGGAGTCAGACTTCTGTCTCCTCGTGGCCAGGAAGCTGCTGCGGACAAACTCAAGAGACGTGAAGGTGAGTATTGGAATGACTTATTTCTTCTGCTCGCCAGGTGGTGAGAAGGCCATGCCATTGGCGGCTGAGTCGGTATTCTTTTCACTTTGATTTGTCATTGGTCTTGTTTTCTTGATCCAGATTTCCTTCTCTGTCCATCTCACACTTCTGGTAGTGTCCCAGTCAGCAATGCAGTTATCATTGAGTACTCATTATTGTTGCATCTGAAAGAAAAGCAGCAAAGTTAGTGACCAAAATGAGTGATGACATAACAGGAAATCTGTATTAAAATACACCAGTAACTACATGTATATTTACATTCCTGTCTTCTTACTTTATGTCATTATTGAGTACACATTTCCTTCCTGCCTCACTTTAACCTGCCTCGTTGGTTCATAATACAATATGAATTACTTCTATTGCAAAAATCCTTAGGAATTCTATAGTTAGTGGTAAATCACAACCAAAGGATTAAGCATTCTGAAGATTGGTGTACAATGCTGAAGTTGACAACAGATGGATGGATATGCTAAGATGTTCATGTGTACTGTTAAAGGAAAACAAAAGGCAACGTTTTGGTGTTAAGCATCTAAAAGAGTGAATACAAACTAACAATGTCAAACTACAATCAAATTTTTAACGACAGCAGTTTACCAGGAAAACATTTTTGAACATGCAACTACCGAATTTCTATGGACTACGCCATTGTTAGAAGAAAGTGACGTCACACTGTCGTAACTTTTCTGCGTACTATTTGTTCCCAACTCCGTTAGGTGGCGCTATGGTATGTTTACCAAGTAAACTATGTGCGCATGCGCTGTGACTGTGTAAATAAGATGGCTTTCCAATTCTTCGGAAGACAACGAAAACCAAATCGATTTCAAAGCAGCTGGTTACCGGTTTGAACCACAAAACAATGGAAGATACGGCAGAGGCGGGTGCCGGTGGGCAGTCAAAATGTCGAGGCGCATACCATGCCGAGATTAAATTGACTGGTGTCGGTGCGGAAAATGCCGCAGCGATCTCCTTGTTCATGAACAAGAACTGAATATGTCTGCTGCCAGGAAGCGGTTGCTACTCGACAGCAACGCTGTTGGTGAAGGTAATTATTAATCTGTTTAGTTTATTGTTTAAATAACCGATGAGCCTAAGTTCCGGGCTGCGTATGAACAGCGAGAGATGATTGCTCGGGCCGGGACACGTCACTTGTCTTACATTTGGGATTGGTTGACGTTTAACGTTAGATCTCGCTCTCAGTGCCACTGCACTCAGTTTCTAGTTGTGTGTTGGACAGTGTTTGAACTTTGACATGTCCATTTTCTAATACCACCCATGGCTGTACCTTCACTTTTTAAAAGAAATGTAGTTGAATGGTTCCATGATTCATGTGAACCAAAATTGTACAGGTCAGAGCTATGATAGAGTATGAACAATATGTTCATACAGTTTGTATAATGTTGTGTCTGATGTACTTTTTTGCAGAGTTAATCATCAATATGCAAAAAAGTACATCAGACACAACATTATACAAACTGTTAACAATACTCCAAGCATCATCCTTGATAAAATGTATACACATAGTTTATATGGTTTTTCCACTTATACAAAAAATTACTTTATCAAGAACTATGAATCATGTTGTCATATTTCTAACTGTTACATCTGTCATTCTTAAACTAGACATGACTTTGCATTTGTTTAAACTAATTGATGTATTATACTATACTATAATATACTATACTAAACATACTATGTTTACACACATATATATATATGCATATATAGTTGATCACGTGATAATCATATAAATATGTTACATGAGTGGGGTGGCTCCCATGATAGCGGCATATAATTGTCTTAATGGGAGCCTCCCTGACCTTACAATGAATGTTATATTGTAGTTTATGTACTTGTGATGGTCAAAATAAATACTGTCTGTCTGTCTGTCTGTGGCAGTACTACTTTTTAAACACATGGCAGGTAGATAGATTATTTTTAACTTTATGCATACTGCAATTTTTCTGCCAAAAGTTTACATTGGCTCTTATGAATAAAATGTACCTTGAACATTTTTCAGCCAGAGCCCCCATTTGTTTTGGTGACAAAGAAAATGACCACCGTTTTGTGCGAATATTGACGCATTTCAAAACGGCCTTCCTTAATCTGCACGATATTTCTATGGACCCAGGTATAATACTGGGATGAATACAGTTAGAGGATCGTGATGCATTCTTTGTGAAATTTGTTCAGAATAATAATCCATGTTTACTTAACATTCGTGTAAAACTATTATTTAAAAGCTTAATTCTTTGTTACAGGTGGATTGCTGTGCATTACAAAGAGCAGGGGATTTAGAATTCTTTGTTTGGAGCAGGTGATGCTGCAGAATGGGAATTACACCGTCCAACAAACAAGTACGTATATATGTGCATGCATTGTTACAAGACCAGTGAAATGTGTTGTAAAATATTTATTGAAATGTATTAATAATGAACACAATACAACATCATAGTAGCACTAGCAATACAAATATATATATAGATAATGTTATCAGCAATCTCATGCCTGATGCCCAAATTATTAACAATCTTCCAGGGAAATTACTTAGTGGACTTACCATACGTCATCTACCATCCACATGCTAAGCAAATTCACATCATTGAATTGACTACCATTTGAACCTAACATCAAGAAAGATCATGTATTCAAAACTAACAAGTATGTCGCACTAATCCATAATGTAAACAATAACGGAATAAAATCAGAATTAACATGCATTGAAAAAGGTTGCAGAGGCTATGTATCTGAACCCAACAAATCTAAGACTGACAACCTCCTTAAAATCTCTTGGAATAAAACCACCAACAAAACAACAAATTCAATTGTATGCTTGTTTAAACTAGCCCGGCTAACATCATTCACCCTTTCTAAATGTAAAGACGAACCACACTGGTTTGACCCAAGACTAATTTAAATATGATGACCATCACCCTAATATGACAATAATTGCAAAATAAAATTCCCCTCAACAGCAAGTAATCCTACATAAATGTGTTCATTTTCAATATGACGTACCTTAACCATTGGTAATTATTTACCTAAGCCTGCTACAATATACTACTATACATAGTTATTTACTGTATTCACACATGTACTTGGGTTATTGTTTCACACTTTATTGTATTCTACTGTAAGAATAAAGTGATTCTCTCTCACTACAGAACAAATTATAATGGTTCCACTTAAGTTATCATAACGTATAGATACAATGTTTGTTGCACCGTCATAATTTGTTCTGTAGTGCAAAATTATAAATATTTGCCTTATTCCAGAAGAACACGTTTAATGGTAAACAATTTATATAAAGGAATGGTGTCGTTATAGAACCGATTTTTATATGTCATTTATTTACAATGTCAGATGTTTATTTGAGCCTAATTTATTTCAGGTCTCAGGTGGGCTGCATACATACAGTTTACCTGGTGGATCCATGGCAAGCTGGGACGGAGGGTACATAGAGTTCTACCAGCATGCGCCAGCCATGGAATAAGATCAAGGTTCCCTGCCCCCGATGGGGGACAACACGAGGGATACCACGCTGGACTTGAAAACTAAACTAGACAATGTACATGTGACCTATGAAGGTATAGGTTGGTGGTGGCAGTATTTACTGTTTCTTTACAAATTGACTGACTCTTGCTGCCAGCAGATCCTCCTTCTCTGGTTTTGGGACATCTGCCCCAGTGACTGTGATCGCATGCAGTGTGATATATCTTTATAAACACATCTGTCACTCGATCCGTGAGCATTTGTAGGTGGGTACGTGGGTTCACCTGCTCTGGTCTGTTATGCAGCACCCATTGCTTGCGTCTTTTGGACCACATGACACCAGTCTCAACAGGTTTGTCTGGGCTGGGACGTCGTCGGTAGTTCCACGCCAGAGCAGACAGCATCAATCTAGCTTTCATTCCTACAGTGAATAATAGTGCATGCAGTATTCTAATAAAATGTCTGCAAACAACTGATGTAACACACCAGTCTATATGTTGTTAATAAGCAGCTGTTATTTACCTTATGACTGTAGCATTCAGTGAACTTTAAAGTGCTTTTCCTGTGTAAAGTGTTGGTTGTTTTTAGTAACAATACAATGGCCAATCATGGTAATCATACTGGTACATTAGTAAACCGATACTGATCCTTACAAATAAGGCATTCCATCATCACATTCCTTCACATAATTTATTATAACTTGTTTTTTCTTCTTAATTTCTGTATCTACTGTATATACAGTCACTGTATTTTGATATTATGTTTTGATTTTATATTTTTTTAATAAAATTGGTGATAATGACACAAGTGCTCTTATTTATTTCATTACAGACAATTGCATTCTGGAATGTAATTATTACACGGTGATGTAATTTATTACACTCAAGTAACTGTACTCATAAATGTACACAGCAACTGATTACAAGGAATAGGTAGGGTGATACAGAATGGACACTATCCATCTGTGGATTATTCGCCCCCTCACATCTGAGTAACTAAACTACTGAAAAGTTGGTCATCAGGAACTTTGACTATGTAACATTTTTGGTCCCATTCATAAGTCGGTGGTCCACATATTAACACATAACATGTAAACAGCATTTACAGTATCACTTTTTTGAAGTCTGAATGAACACATTTACTGATAAGGTAGTAGTCATGCTGGATGGTACTTTTGAGTAGCCATCCTGAAAAAAACGAGTTGGATGCCTATGAAATGCAGTAATTTCGAAAACTTATTATAATGTTAGTTATGCATAGGAGTTAATTTAGTGTATTTGGGATTCAAGTCGGTGACTGGAATTCACCTTACACTACTTGGGTCGTGGTCCCTACTCATCATTTACTCATTGCAAATCTAAAGGTTACTTGTTGCTTTGGACATGCCTCAGGTATAAAATGAATACATATCAAGTTTGGTACTTACTCCAGCAACAGCGCATCACCGTTGCATGTTGTACAACACCACCACAGATGGTTTGATACATTCTGTATCCAATGAAGGAGGTCCTCGCATCCCTTGACTCGGACCTTCGCAGTAAACTTGCGGTTGATGCCTTTCCCCATGTGCCACATCATGTTGGTGATCAAGCTGAAATGCAAATTACAATAATTAATATTTTTGATCCAAATTCAAGATATTTTCACAACAGCTGTTACCTGTTTTTGCTGTTAGTGTGCAAAAAAAAACAGGTTAGTGAAGATGTGTGCACATTGTATATTATTAAAGATATTTCAACAATATATGATTATTGAGTGATGCCAGTATTTTTATAATACAAACATGGTGTATCTGGTGAGCTCATTGATAACTATATTTGGATCACATAATTACTCCCAGAGATATCCTTCCAAATGCAGAATTTAAATGTTTTTTTAGAAAATGGCCTTAAAATGTGGCATAATGGATACAAATTACTTGATATTGGCACCCTTATTCCATGGATAAGAGTGGTTTAAAGGTATGTAATTGTTATAAAATTATATCTATTCACAGTAAACATAATAAGCTATCATAATCTGGCATAAAACAAACAATTAATTTTTTTAAAGCCACTTTCACCTGGGTTGTATCCCCTTAACTAAAATTGAGTAACATTATGGAATTTTACTAAATACAAATGAAGCCATTTTAAACGTTTTACAATAGAGTATATAGTGGTATTCTTCGTCACATAAACAGTAGTCACATAATTATATACGAAGTCCAATTATATAACATCATGACATAAATAATAGGCCAAACATTTCGATATATGACAATGTCTAAAGCAATATTATTGAATGCAGAACGTATTTTTGTTCATTTAACACAAAATACAGTAAGTTTTGTAATGTTATTATAAACGACAATCATTCCAGCCCATGTTAATCCGTTACTGTAATATCGCTCACGCGACTTGATTGCCGTTAACTTTTGCTATTCGGCCATCTTCTAAAGTCTAAACACTTTGTGGTGCAATATAGTACATTCTGGTACTGTTCTGGCTTGGCTCCAGCATATCTTGCATCTCAAATGTCAACAGATTTTAATTGGATACCAAGTAACTCGGTACTAACCTTTTTGCGATCGATTTCGCAGCGGCGGCGCGTTTGACCGACAATATGCGTCGCTTCGACGGCCGAGGTCCGTGACTAAATATCGTAGGCACTGCACCTGGCTTCAAACATCGACGTCGGCGACGTTTTGTCGGATCTTGTGTCATTAACTGACGATATAGATTTCCTTCGAAGCACGTTTCTTCAAAATGATCTGAACATAGTGCGTTGTATTTCGAAGGCTTCCAACCAGCCCGTCCACAGTTATGAATCCACTATTTCACTTCTGCCTCGTTTCAAAGGGAAACAAAAAAGACAGCTCCTTATCCTTTGCTGTACTATTGTTACAACCGTATGTAGAGCAGTGTGGCATATTGCAAGTCACGTTTTCACTGTAAGCTCAACTTATACTAATGTAACGAACCGCATCCCATGAACATGAACCAACTACGCGAACAACACAAGACAGTGTGTCGTACACAGCAAAACTAATGCTGCTCGTTTATTGGTTGCTTTCGGCCAAATGAACGCGTCATCAGTAAGATGGCAGTCTACATGTTATCGCAGATTTCGTTAGAATCTTCCACTTTAAGACTACATTCCGAGTAAACCACTGAACTGAAAATTTTGATTGTAGATGCAAATGGTTAGTTTGTGCTAAATCTTTTAGGTGCTAAACACCACAGCGTTCCCTTTTGTTTTCCTTTAAAAAGAGCTCTTCAGATGGTGGCAATATTATACCATATATCCTACTGACTTAACGCTGACAGGAAGTGAGTTGCAAAAGGTTGGCTCACCAGTCAAGGAAGCTTGCATTGCAGTGAGTTTGTTGTAGATTAGAAGCAGATGATTTCAAGCATTGTTTGTTCATTGTAGATTAGAAACAGATGATCTCTATTATTCTGTGTTTGTTGTAGGTTAGAAGCATGATCTCTAGTGTTGTGTATGTGTTGCAGATTAGAAGCAGATGATCTCTAGCATTGTTTGTTTGTTGTAGATTAGAAGCAGATGATATATAGCATTGTTTGTTTGTTGTAGATTAGAAGCAGATGATCTCTAGCATTGTTTGTTTGTTTGTTGTAGATTAGAAGCAGATGATATATAGCATTGTTTGTTTGTTGTAGATTAGAAGCAGATGATCTCTAGCATTGTGTTTGTTATAGATTAGAAACGAATGACCTGTGTATATCATTGTGTGCTTGTTATAGATTAGAAACTAATGACTTGTATATATCATTGTGTGCTTGTTATAGATTATAAACTAATGACCTGTATATATCATTGTATGTTTGTTGTAGATTAGAAACTAATGACTTGTCTATATCATTGTGTGTTTGTTATAGATTAGAAACTAATGACCTGTATATATCATTGTGTGCTTGTTATAGATTAGAAACTAATGACCTGTATATATCATTGTGTGCTTGTTATAGATTAGAAACTAATGACCTGTATATATCATTGTGTGCTTGTTATAGATTAGAAACTAATGACCTGTATATATCATTGTGTGCTTGTTATATATTAGAAACTAATGACCTGTATATATCATTGTGTGCTTGTTACAGATTAGAAACTAATGACTTGTATATATCATTGTGTGCTTGTTATAGATTAGAAACTAATGACTGTATATATCATTGTGTGCTTGTTATAGATGAGAAACTAATGACCTGTATATATCATTGTATGTTTATTGTAGATTAGAAACTAATGACTTGTATATATCATTGTGTGCTTGTTATAGATTTGAAACTAATGACCTGTATATATCATTGTATGTTTGTTGTAGATTAGAAACTAATGACCTGTATATATCATTGTGTGCTTGTTATAGATTAGAAACTAATGACCTGTATATATCATTGTGTGCTTGTTATAGATTAGAAACTAATGACCTGTATATATCATTGTGTGCTTGTTATAGATTAGAAACTAATGACCTATATATATCATTGTGTGCTTGTTATAGATTAGAAACTAATGACCTGTATATATCATTGTGTGCTTGTTATAGATTAGAAACTAATAACCTGTATATATCATTGTGTGCTTGTTATAGATTAGAAACTAATGACCTGTATATATCATTGTGTGCTTGTTATAGATTAGAAACTAATAACCTGTATATATCATTGTGTGCTTGTTATAAATTAGAAACTAATGACTTGTATATATCATTGTGTGTTTGTTGTAGGTTAGAAGCAGATTATCTCTAGCATTGTATGTTTGTTGTAGATCATCCTGATGTCAGCCACCATAGACTCGCAGCTGTTTGCGCAGTACTTCTCACTGCCAGTGCGAGGGGTGCTGGAGCCCGCCCCGGTCATGATGGTGCAGGGGCAGTCATTCACGGTGTCAGAGTACTACCTGGAAGATCTGCACCCCCTTGGAGATGTAAGTGGCTTGTTCCTAGTCTTGCAAATGGGTACTGGTGCATATCAATATATTTATTGGGTGTAGCATGTTTGATCTGTGGATATCTCTGTATAAATACTGTTTAGGTTTTGTCGTCCATGTTGTAATGATAAAATGGAGCATACACCAGAATAAATAATGGTAATTATGTATTATGTTTGTTATTGTAATTGTCACACGGGGCATTTCTGTTATTTGTTTTTTAGTTTTTGGTTTGAGTAGAAAGTTGGTGTTAGACATACACAACACAAACCATACACACACATACACACACGACACACACCATACACACACACACGACACAAACCATACATACACACACACACACACACACGACACAAACCATACATACACACACACCATACACACACGACACACACCATACACACACACACGACACAAACCATACATACACACACACACACGACACAAACCATACATACACACACACCATACACACACGACACACACCATACACACACACACGACACAAACCATACATACACACACACACACACACACACACACACACACACACACACACACACACACACACACACACACACACACGACACAAACCATACATACACACACACCATACACACACGACACACACCATACACACACACACGACACAAACCATACATACACACACACACACACACACACGACACAAACCATACATACACACACATACACACAACACACACCATACACACACAACATACACCATACACACACAAACACGACACAAACCATACATACACACACATACGACACAAACCATACATACACACACAACACAAACCATACATACACACACACGACACAAACCATACATACACATACACACACACACACCATACACACACGACACAAACCATACATACACACACACGACACAAACCATACATACACACACACATACACAACACGACACACACCATACACACACACACAACACACACACACGACACACACCATACACACACACACACACACAACATACACATAACACACACCATTGCACACACCATACACACACCATACACACACGACACACACCATACACACACACACACGACACAAACCATACATACACACACACACACACACCATACACACACGACACAAACCATACATACACACACACGACACAAACCATACATACACACACACATACACAACACGACACACACCATACACACACACACACACACACACGACACACACCATACACACACACACACACACAACATACACATAACACACACCATTGCACACACCATACACACACCATACACACACGACACACACCATACACACACACACAACACACACCATACACACACAACACAAACCATACATACACACACACGACACACACCATACACACACACACAACACACACCACACACGCACACAACACACACCATACACACACGACACACACCATACACACACATGCACACACAATACACCAAACACACATTCACACACACAACATCCCCCACATCATACTAGACACCCCCTTGAAGAGACATCTGCCCTGTTCCCCAGCTGCCCCTCCTGGACCCGGGCAGTCCTAGAATCCCGCCTGAGTCCCATCACCTCGTGCAAAGACTCATCAAGCAACTTGACATCATCGAGACTCAGGAGTACGGGTGAGGAGTACATTCGTTTTATTGCTCTTGCAGTCATAGACATTGTATAAAAGTACAAGTACAAACTTGGCATTTGCTCAAACGTATATAGGTATGTTTTAGGTTGGAAAATGTTTATTAAAAAAGCAGCGGTCGATGTTTGATTGTCTTTTTTGGTTTGTCATAGATATACATGTGAGGAAGTAGTCATGACAACCAGACAGAGCTTCAAAATATGTATTTGGGGTATATCTAGGTAACAAGTATAGTTAAAGAAAAGATTACATTATATGCACAAACACACATAGAAGATGGTTTCCTGAATATTTCATGCTTTTTACAATGTGGCATAAATTTGAAGAAATTTTGTAAACTAACATGTCACAGTGAATACAAGTTTAGGTTTCCATTTTTGCTAAATTAGTCTGAAACGCATGGAACAAAACAATCAAACTGATGGAGTACTTTTAACATTAGAACACATACATATGCTAGCTCAGTTATAGTTAGAATATGTATTTGACACCTTGTATAAAAATAGTGATTTGGGCTAACTATCTAGTATTTATGCCACATTGTTAACAAAATGTGTGTTATAATTTTTCCTGTCAGTGCTGATGAAAGTGGATTGTCACTGAAGCGAGGCTCCGTCCTAGTGTTTCTGCCAGGTGGGAAGTTTGTCATTTAATTCACATTGAATATACACAAAGCAAACACGCACACACACACGCGCACTGTGCACACATGCATGCACACCTACCACATATATACACACATCACATGTATGCATGCAAAAACACCACTCATTATTGTTCCAAATTTGAGGCTGACACATTGTCTAGACAGGGTTGGCACGTTTCTTGGAAAAACTGGTTTTAGACAGGGCAGCGGGAAATACCCGGTATATACCGGTATTTACCAATATCCGGGAATAACTCTTAAAACGGGAATAAGTCCATAACTGAGATTAACATTCGTTAGTTCCTGTAACTAAACCTAGTCCAGTTGGAAAAATTATTAATATCGAGAGCAAATACTGGTTACCAGTCCAGGCCTAATCCTTGTGTTTGTGTATGCCAGGAAATTTATGACATGAAAGAGTAAAATATTCAGTTAGTAAATAAATATCATTGACACTCTCACAAGGGACAGTGCAAAATACTGCTGTCCGGGTCTTCTTCTAAAGAAGTATGGTGATGAAGTCATATAGCCTGTACTAGTGCTGTCTCATATTCTCAGGTGTCAGTTTGCAATCTGGTTAAAGAACAAAGAAATGTTGAGCTTTGGACATTGGCATGTACGTATTTCGGTCCATACACAGTGACATATACCAAATTCAAGGCTTTTTAATAGAGAATGAACTGGTGCCAGACTATTCATTGGCAGCAACCTATGGTCAACAAAAGATGGAGTGACATGAAAATGCTAATCAATAACACTCGGTAACAGCCATTTATAAGTGATTGGTCATGGAAGATCAGTTTGAAAGAACAGGAAGCCCTGCATCATTGAAAGGGTCCATGGGCAACTGTTGTCTGTTGTGCAATATATGCTGATGGGCAGCAGAAGTGCTCCCCTGCCAGAGTGGGGAGAGGGGCTACTGGTGAACAAAGCCTACAGTTATGCAATAGAGAGGCAAATAAGGCAACTTTATTTATTTGTTGCAGTTTTCAGTCAAACTACGTTATGTTTGTCCATTATCATTCTGGTGATGGTACAGTAGCTTTTATTGCAATACAGCTCCAAATATAATACTTTTAAACGGTTTTCCCATTTATCCTGGTTTTTGCTACTAGTTGAGGGTTTTTCTTAAGACGGTATTTACCGGTATTTCCCACCCAGTATTTACCAGGGTGGGAAAAACGTGCCAACCCTGTGCCTAGATGGCTATGATCGTTATCATGTGTTTTAAATGTATAATTATGTAATAAGTGTGATATAACACTTTCACCTTCATACTATAATACTTAACCTCTACCTGACTGTAACTCTACCCCACTTGACTGTAACCCCACCCCCACCTGACTGTAGCTCCACCCACCTGATTGTAACCCCATCTCACCTGGCTATAACCCTACCACCTGACTGTAGCCCCACCTTACCTGGCTATAACCATACCACCTGACTGCAACCCCACCTGGCTATAACCCCACCACCACCTGGCTATAACCCCACCCTCTGACTGTAACCCCTGACTCTAACCCCACCCCCTGACTGTAACCCCACCCCCACCTTGTTATTACTATAGTCAAGTCCCCCAAACTATCTGAGTGTCCATTAAACAGTTGGTCGCCGGTGGTTGTTCCAGGGCTGGGTGAGATCAACGATTTAGATGAACTACTGCGACAGATCGAAAAAGAGCGGAAGTATGTCACTTCTACCTGTGAAGAGTCGTTAGTTGAGTGAAAGAATCCAATGTAATGTCCAAGATGAACTTTAGTTGTTGTCAAGTGTGCAGTTTTATCTGTATGTGTTCTCCTGTCATGATAATTCTACACCATGATAATCCTACACCAAATTTATTTAAGCATGTTAATTATGATATAATCTCCACATTTGTGGTAATATTCAAAGGGAGTGAAGGACCAGTTGTCTGTTTCAATGGATTGGTTTGTGTTTTTACTTCAACCTGAGAATAAGAAATGTTGCTCTGGAGATGTACATGCAGCAAACATAGCTTGATGTGAAAGGCAGACATGGAAAGTGAAATAACAAGTCTCTCTTCCTGCTGTGTTTGCCATGCAGCCTCCTTGAGGTGTGTACCCTGTTTGTGTTCATTCTTCCCCAGGCTGGTGATCCTACCCTTGCACTCATCCATCACCCTGGAGGAACAGGTGCGGGTGTTCCGAGGCAGCTATAAGGGCAGCAGGAAGGTTTGTCTCTCATGCACGTATCACACATGCATGCACGCGAACACACACACACTCGCACATACACTCACACACTCACAAGCGCACACTCACGCATCATATACACACACATTCACTCAAACACACAGACACACACATAAATTGTATTAAAGTACACCTTTCTACCTGTGTTTAAGATTATTCTGTCTACAAACATTGCTGAGAGTTCCATCACCGTGACAGACATCAAATATGGTGAGTGGACGACTACTTGAGTGTACGCCTCCCACAACTGAACACATGACGCAACCTCAACACTGTTGAGGATCTTACCCATTAATTATCGTCGCCGTTTACATAGAGAACTTACTTCAGCTGCAAACCTACTTTGGTACATTTGGTCATCCTTGCAAGCCGTGAGTGGTAGTTGACTACACTACCATTGGCAGATGTTGTATGCAGTGTGCGAAAGTTAGCGGAATCAGTTGTAGTCATCCTAGTATGTGTGGGTGTATGTCTTTGCCAGATGCGATACTGACTGCAGAAACCATGCAAAACCTGCACCCCATATAAAACGGAAACATAAGAAAATCCAAATTATCAGTTGGAACATTTCGCTGTAGTGCACATTCTATTAATTCCGTCTACCTCCTGATCATTACATGTAACATCAGCCACAAACCCAAAGTCTTAACTTGAAAGGCAACAACATGATTGGATAACAGACTCGGCAAGACTTGCACGTTTTGACAAATCGCTAAACCAAGTGGTACTGAGACTGTCAATCCTGAAAAGCAAGGATGGATTTATTTTCTCTCTGAATTTCTGGTTGACCAGTTGAATGTGGTGTTTTTATTCTGAAACTAGTTGGTTGTGTATAAACATTACCTAAGTATACAAAGTTACACCCCATTTGATATAAAACGAATAGCTTCCAACTTATCTAAAAGAATTTGATTTTCTTTAATATGCATTAGTTGACAGGTGTTTAATTGATACCTTAAAGTTGTTGAGCATCATCTATTTAAATGCTGTAAAACTATTTTCTCTTCAGTGATTGACTTCTGCCTGACCAAGAACTTGGAGTGTGACGCAGCCACTAACTTCACAAGTCTTCAAGTGCAGTGGGCATCTAAGGCCAACATGGCACAGAGGAAGGGTGAGGATACAGCCACATGGGTGGTCACATGTCACATGGGAGGTCACATGGGTGGTGTTCTTTTATGGCCTCACAGTTCTTGTAGAGCCAGACATATTGGGCTTTGCAAAATGGTAGAGAATTGCATGGAAACTAGAAAGACTTAAACAGTAAAATAAAGTGGATTGAACAGAGCGACAACTTCACTGATCGAGTTCTTGTACTCTGTAGTTTACCCATTTTTAGTCCTTTGGCCGAAGGTCCAAGGGACTATTGCCATCAATCTGCGTCCTCCGTCTGCCGTATCTCAGAAACCTTTCAGCAACTTTTTCTCTAATTTTGCATAGACATCTTAGGGCACTGCCACTATGCACGAGAAATCTATTTGATTGAATACTGAGGGCTCCCTAGGGCCTCCAAGGACCCAAAAACTGGTAAATTTTCACATTTTGCCTATCTTAAAAAAAACTCTTAAGTAACTTTTTCTCAAATTTTGCATAGACATTTCATCTGGTAGTGCCATTGTACACAATAAATCTGTATTTGATTAAATCATTCTAAGGGCACCAAAGGTCCCCTAAAATGCTAAATTTGCTAACTAAATGGTCTACTGTAGCAGCAGATCTATCATACTTGCAGTCCTTTTATTCAACTAATCCCTTTTCCCACAACATCTGTCACACCTCACTGTGGCTGGCTGGTGAAAGTGTGACTAATCTGTAATTGGTCACTGGCTGAGGCTTGAGTCAATAAACAGTGCCCACTAGACCCCTGGACAGTTGTGCCTACATTCTAAGGGATCATCCTGAAACAACAAAATGTCAACTATTAGAAGAGTTGACATAGTTCCGCTATACACAAGAAATCTATATTTGATTGAATTATTCTAGTATCATCAGCATATAGTAGAACATACATTTGTCTACGTCATCATCATTAAGGTTGTTGTAAATTTCACCAGCTGCCATGTCAAGTCCCTTATAATTATGACTAACGGTGTTCAAAATCATTTAGGTAAATAGCAAATAACAAAGGAGACAAGTTTTCTCCTTGTGGTAACTCTACATGACATGAGAAGAAGGCTGACACCGCCCCCCCAAAATGCAAAATGTTTCACTATCTAGTGATGTGGTTTTGAGAAGGGCCCTTGAGACTATCCCCTAACAGTAGTTTTTGTGTATTGTACCAGAAACAGAACAGAACACTATTCCCCTTCCCAAAACATCTGTCACATGCAGAGTCTGTGTCTTGTATGGATATATATTTTTATGCAGTTGTTTTATATAAGCAGAAAGTTAATTGAAATTAGTTATTTTTAGACCACAGAAAAGTCATTCCCGGTTTCTCATCATTGCATGTATTTAAAAATGTGTACCACAACATTTTATTTTCTATTACAATTATTCCTCTAAATGCAAGACGTGGTGCAATAAGTGAACAGTATTGATTTATGCCGGGCAGAAACGGCAACAATAGGAAATAAATGCCATTGTTAGGCAAACGTGTCCTTTTTATAGAAAACGTCAGTTTCTTTCTATACCTGTCTACGTATGATAACCATTTGTTCGCCCTGCTCACAATAAACATCACATGAATGATAAAAGGAAGATCACTGCCATTTAACTTGTGGATTATTATTATTATAAAACTGCTCTGCTACTGCTTGGTGGACAGTTTACTAGTGGCTCAAGTTCAAATACATCAGGATGTTTTTTCACACCGGCATGGTAGTTTAGGCTCAGTAGTGTGCTGGTAGCCACTAAACCTATAAGCTTGTGTGAAAAGGATAGTTGGCAGAAGAACTAACTTCAAAACACCATTGCATCCATTTAGCCAGGCAGCAGTCACACTGTCAGAGTGTCTGCTGCTATGTTTATATAATAATGTTGTGTATTGTCTTAGTTGGTGCATTGAGCTAATCTACTTGACCTTGAATCAGTGGTGGATCTGGTTGTGTATTACTACACCCAGCTGTAGAGCTAAGATTCTCTGCCTGCTATTGTTTGATGGAAACTGTGACTAATCTGTAATTGGTCACTGGCAGAAGCTTGTGTCAACAGACAGCATTATGCGACTAACACTGTTAAACTGGACAGTTGCATGTAGGTTTTAAACTGTGTCAAACAGTGAGTCTACCTTCTGCTCTCAAATAATCTGTCCTCTTAGTTTTATACATAATCTGGCATAACATGATAAGTTTTTGTAGCAGCACATTTGTACTTCCAGTGTATCATTGCAACATAACATACATACTCTGTGCCACATTTGAATGTCATGCATGTAATATTTCCGTGCAATCCATTTGCATATATAATGTAAAACTTCAACAGCCGTTATCTAAATTTTCACTTTTTGACCCCTACCATGTTAAATGCTCCATAACTTCGCCAATTTGTGTAGCAGTCATGATTTTTGAAACTGTGTAAAGCACCCTACCAAACCTTTACAAGAATGTAAGAAAACAATGTTACAAGTTTTTCGGCTTATCACTCATTTGGTCAGCTGGGGTCACATACAGATGTATTAGTCCAAAGGACTTCATGGCCTCTTGGCCCTTTTTTTTAGATTTCAGTTCTGTTGATAATTTATTTATTGAGCTTCTTAAAGGTGTGACAACCAGGCTGCATGTGTAAAACGTTGGGTGTGTGATAACCTATGTATATATGGTGACAGTGTAGTTGCGTGTGTGACAACATGCACACACATGGTAATAGTGTAGTTACGTGTGGTGATGTCGCTGTCCTTGTTAGGTCGAGCGGGTCGTGTGTCGAATGGTCGCGTCTACCGGATGGTGACGCGCAGTTTCTATGCTGACTACATTCTGGAGTATGGCACGCCGGAGATGCAGGTTTGTCTGGGTGATGAGTCACTGTCTTGTTAATATCTATTCTACTCACATATTTAACTGATGACACTTGATCTCTTGTTGTACTAATGTGTGTGGTGTTTGAGAAAGCTTCTCATATATGTAATACACAAAGTGGGATCAAACGAATTTGTGCAACTTTGAAATGGCAGTAGGTGGAAGTGAACCTCCGTCCTCTCTCTTGATAGCCCAGTACTCTAAATGTGGCCCACAACTGTTTCAGTTAGTGTGGGAGTGGCCTTTTGTGTTTCAGTTAGCGTGTTTGGCCTTGTTTCAGTTATGTGACTGGCCTTTGTTACAGCTAGAGTTAGTGGCCTTTGTGTTGCAGTTAGTGTGAGTGGCCATTGTGTTTCAGTTAGTGTTAATGGCCTTTGCGTTTCAGTTAGTGTGAGTGGTCTTGTGTTTCAGTTAGTGTGAGTGGCCTTTGCATTTCAGTTAGTGTGAGTGGCTTTGTGTTTCAGTTTGTGTGAATGCCCATTATGTTTGTGTAAGTGTCCATTGTGTTTCAGTTTGTGTGAGTGACCTGTGTGTTCCAGTCAGTGTGAGTGTCAGTTTGTGGAGTGCAGTGACGCAGTGGCTAGAGCATTGGACTCTTGATCGAGATAACCCGGGTTCGTATCCTGTGCTGCTATATTGAACCTTGGGCAAGTTCTTTCACCCTATATTGCTTCAGTTCACTCAGCTGTATGAATGAGCACCTGGCTATAAACAGTGGTGGATATTTGTATATGAATTAATTGCGGCATGGCTTAATGCTTCCTAGAGAAGTCGAGATGGTGTTTGATTGAACAGGTCTGCTATTGAGTAAACTGTAAAGCACTTTGAGCAGTCCTGCGTTCTGGATACTTCTCTATATAAGAACTTACAATTATTTTTCTTTTATAAGTGTGTTGTGTTTCAGCGGTGTCCTCTGGACCAGCTGGTGCTGCATGTAAAGGTGCTGGACCTGGGAGAGCCCAAGGCCATCCTCGGCCTCGCTCTGTCTCCTCCCAACCTTGATGACATCGAGCGCACCATCCTCATGCTGAAACAGGTAGGGGATGACTGGGGGTGTAACATATGCACGCACAGACACAAACACACACACACACACACACACACACTTAGTCTACATCTTAGACTACTAGCAGTAAACTGAATGATAGACTGAGAGGTAGACAGATATAGTCGGAGAAGTAGACTGAATGATAGACTGAGAGGTAGACTGAGAGGCAGACTGAGAGGTAGACAGATATAGTCGGAGAGGTAGACTGAGAGTCAGACTGTGAGGTAGACTGAGAGGTAGAATGATATAGTTGGAGAGGTAGAATGAGAGGCAGACTGACAGGTTGATTGACAGGTGTAACCCACAAGACCGAGTGAGTCTTTATTTGATATGTTTTGTCATTGTGGTGCCAACATTAAATGCTCCTAGAAGTTGATTTGTTTATTATTGGTGCCTTGGTCCACACAGCTATGGAAAAGGGTTTAATGGCAAAACTTGGCAGAACTATAGTCATTAAGTATGACTTGAGTCGCACTCAAGTTTTACTTTTATAAGCAGCAGTAGGGGATTGAGACTTATTAGCTAGACTTGGGAATTCAGTCCAAGGCTTGGAAAGGATTTTAAACAACTTAATGTATTGTATGCGTAACTGAGATTGGAATGAAACTGTTTACACCTAATCTTTGTTTTGAACAATAAATTTAGAAGAACCATTTCAAGGCATTCCAGTTGAATAGCTGTTGTACACACATTATTTGCTGTTAGTTGAATACTGTTATTAAAATGCCACTGTCCATTTGTTTAGTTTAACGTGTGCTGTAGGTGGGAGCACTGGCGTCGCTGCGGTCAGGAGCGGTCAACCCCCACGATGGCCGGCTTACGTTTGTAGGCCGTGTCCTTGCCTCGCTGCCCATCGACATCAGGGTCGGCAAACTCGTCATGCTCGGACATGTGTTTGGCATGCTAGACGAGGCCATCATTATAGGTGAGGGGTGGTGGGTAGGATTGGGGACATGTAGAGGGGTTGGTGTAATTACAGGCAAGGCCTAATGGAGGGGTGATTGGAAGTGTAATTGTTGTTGAAACCATTCGCTGTCTGTGTTGTCTCGCCATGTACCATAAAGCTGCTGTTGTTGGTGTAATATAACAGTATTTTTACCAAGTGTGTTGTAGTCTGTCCTTGTCAGGTGTGTAGTTTATGTTGTAATCTAATAGTTTATATGCTAAGTGTGTTGTTGGTATTGTCATCTGTCAGTCTCTGTCCCAGGTGTGTTGTTGGTGTTGTAATATGTCAGTCTCTGTCCCAGGTGTGTTGTTGGTGCTGTAATCTGTCAGTCTCTGTCCCAGGTGTGTTGTTGGTGTTGTAATATGTCAGTCTCTGTCCCAGGTGTGTTGTTGGTGTTGTAATCTGTCAGTCTCTGTCCCAGGTGTGCTGTTGGTGCTGTAATCTGTCAGTCTCTGTCCCAGGTGTGTTGTTGGTGTTGTAATCTGTCAGTCTCTGTCCCAGGTGTGTTGTTGGTGTTGTAATATGTCAGTCTCTGTGCTAGGTGCATCGCTGTCTCTCAAGAGTTTCTTCGCACAGCCCTTCAAGCAGTACCTGGATGCATACAAACACAAGTTTGGCTGGGCACGGGACTCCTTCAGCGACTGTCTCGCCTACCTGAACGCCTACAACGTCAGTCACTGTCGATTCTTCCTACTTGTGACATCACATACATACATTCTCTTTTCCTTCTGAGAATCCTGTGTTATTTTGGAGCTTACGGTTGTCAGTTCTATGCAAGAATACTACGTTAATTCGGGTCAGATCATGAGTTACTGTAAAGTTAGGTGACTCACTGTCTGAATATTGACATATGGATATTTCCCTTTAGATATTATATATATTTAAAGAAATAAGCAAAATAACAGACCCATTATGTTGGTGCCAAAATATAAATGCAACAGGATCCAGAAATTGTTTTTCAAAACAATCTACTCCCAAATCATGAACATATATGTGACCATCACATATGTGTGACGTGGAATGATGTGCTGTTTTGGATTCCACAGATGAAGAGCTTTAAAGTGACACCTCACTTGGTGAAACATCTAAAGTAGTTTGTGATTTATTGCTAAAAATGTTGACTCATCATCTAGAGAGAGCAAAATAAATTGAATATTGAAATATGAAATTATTAAGTGTGCATTTCTGGCAAAATCACAAAATTGATGGGACGTGTCCTAGACAGCTACTTTTGGAGTGTGTGCCGAATAGGTGAGTGCGACTTATACCTGGTCACCTATTGGTTATAGACCAGTGATAGGATATAGTAGATGACTTGACTTGACCAGTGGTCTGGTGTTGTTGTAGACATGGCTGACCCACAAGGAGACAGAGATGTTCCTTACTGGTCAGTGGAGCGAGTCGCAGTGGGCCATGAACAACTACATCCAGCTGAGGCGCATCAAAGAGGTAAGGGGTCATAGTTCATGTGGAGCTATTGGGTCGGGAGAGTATGGGATTGGTGGTGTATGGGTATAGGGTAGTGAGGGTATGGGGTCAGGTGGGTACGGGGTGATAGAGTAAAGAGTAGGGAATGTATGGGGTTGGGAGGGTACGGGTCAGGAGGGATGGTGTGGGTCAGGCGGGGTGGTGTGGGGAGGGATGGTGTGGGGTGGGGTCGGGAGGGATGGGGTGGGGTGGGGTCGGGAGAGATGGTATGGGGTCGGGAGAGATGGTATGGGGTCGGGACGGATGGTATGGGGTCGGGAGGGATGGTGTGGGGTCGAGAGGGATGGTGTGGGGTCAGGAGGGATGGTGTACAGTCAGGAGATAACTCAATGTTATGGTGCAGTAGATGTTTATTGCAAAATCACCCCACTAGCTGACACTAATAATGTATTTAAGTATACATGATTTAGATCCTAATATATATGTCTGTCAGGGTTGTGCCTAAGCACTTTGAAAAGTACTTTTCATTGAGAAAGTACTTAAGTACAAACGCATCATGATTTTGGGAAAGTACTTAAGTACAGACCAAGTTCTTTTCAGAAGTACATAAGTACAAGTACTTTTGGTGGACCCATTTGTATAACAGAATAGGAAGTTGGGAGTACATATTTTCTGTTACAATTTGAAATTGTCGTCAAGATGTGCTCACTGGACTGCTCACTGGTGCACCTGTACCTCACAGTGCACATGTACCTCACTGGTGCACCCCTACCTCACTGGTGAACATGTACCTCACTGGTGCACCTCTATGGCACTGGTGCACATGTACCTCACAGGTACCTCACTGGTGTACATCTACCTCACAGGTGCACGTGTACCTCACAGGTACACCTCTACCTCACAGGTGCATATGTACCTCACTGGTGCACATGTACCTCACTGGTGCACATGTACCTTATTTGTGCACATGTACCTCATACGTGCACCTCTACCTCACAGGTGCACATGTACCTCACTGGTGCACATGTACCTCACTGGTGCACATGTACCTCACGCTTTTATCCAAGGGGTAACATGATATATTTTTACTTCAGTGTTAATTACTTACTCCTTTAAAAAAATTTCTTGCCTAAATTTGAAGATTTATTGAGTTTATTCCCCATATTTTAAGATGTTGAGTTGTAAGCGATACATGGACCGTAGTTACTTTTCAACAATGGATTTCTTTTAATATTAAGTATTTTAACATATCTTGTGTTTCGCCCACCAGGTGGCCCAGTTGATCGAAGATCTCAAGAAGAGGCTGGCAAACTTCAACATTCGTGTTCCAACGGGACCTGCAGTACGTCGTTCCACCTACGCACACACCCCAGAAGGCCAGCTCGTGCTCAAGGTCAGTGATATCTAGGTCAATGAATGAAGGGTGAGAAGTGACTGTGGCCAGCAAAATAAATATTAAGTCGTGAAATTGAATGTTATACCTCTTTGGATTCCATAGGTCACCAGCTTTAAAATTATACCTCATGTATTGAGATATCTTCAGTAGTTTTTGATTTGTTGCTAAAATTGAACCACACTTTTACAGGCTACATTTTAAGAAAGAGGTCATGTTGGTTCATGATGTCTATTGTTTCTTAGTATTTTGATTTGTAAATACATGTATTTTATTAGTTTGGAATTATTTGTTGAGACAAAATAAACTGGACATTGATAGATGTGATTATAAGGTTATGATAAATTGTACAACTCCTGCATATATCGATATTCTAGTGATATTATGAGATTATACACGTTACTTTCTGTAGCTGGATACAATATCTGTTTGCTATGTATGTTTTTTGGTGTAGATTATCTCCCGTTGGTTTCATTCGATATATAATTATTTTGAAAACGAGCCCAAGCTCGGCAAAACCTAGTCTACATGTAGGCCCATTCACATTCATTGTTTTGAATAAAATTTGATTCATGTGGAACCGTAAGATAACTGCTTATTCCTCTATGATGACTAGTGTTTGCATACTCTTTCTGACGCTCGTTTCGACTCAAAAGCTATACTTGTAAACATGCTCTGAATGCATGGAAAGGGTCAGCCTGATGCGAGTTTGAGACGTAAGTGACGTCACATCTCAGCATCCCGAAAAGCGTGCCAAAAATATGCATATTCGAAAATGTCCGGATGCCCAGCATAAAATGTGGAATTTCTAATTCATTGATTTTTTTTGATTTTTTGGGGCTTGGTGGACGTGGAAATAGATAGCAGGATGTAATATAACATGAATTCAAGCAATAGGTGTTTTTAGTCCCTTTAATATATGGACTGGGCATATGTAACCTGCCACAACGGTTCGTTGTGGCAGGTTACATATGCCCAGTCCATATGTTAAGGTTCGCTGTGGCAGGTCACATATGCCCAGTCCATATGTTAAGGTTCGCTGTGGCAGGTCACATATGCCCAGTCCATATGTTAAGGTTCGCTGTGGCAGGTCACATATGCCCAGTCCATATGTTAAGGTTCGCTGTGGCAGGTCACATATGCCCAGTCCATATGTTAAGGTTCGTTGTGGCAGGTCACATATGCCCAGTCCATATGTTAAGGTTCGCTGTGGCAGGTCACATATGCCCAGTCCATATGTTAAGGCCAGACACCCCAGGTGAAATGGTGTTTTTTGACAAAAAATACTGAAAATGGTTTTCTGCCATCATACATTACCTTTGTATGCATACTATCAATAAAGTTCACTTCTATCACAGTTACGTACCTCTATGTGAGTTTTAGTCATGGATCAAGCATGTCGATATCATGTAATGAAATCCATTATGCAATCTTTGACAGCCATTTTCTCAAAAACAATTTTCTTCAAATTTCTGCATTTGGAAACGGGATATCTCTTGGAATAATTACGCTATATAAATAATGTTTTCAGTGTTGCATTCAGCATAGTCTACTGTGTGCAATGATCAGACACTTTTGTAAAATGATGAATAGTTTGAAATATATAGCCATATTTGTTGCAAAAAATAAAAATAAAAACAACATTTCAAAAAATGCTCTGAACATTGCACAATAGAATCTATAGCGAACATGGATTTGCAAGAATTATAACTATATATGGATTCAATAAAAAGTGGCAGTGTTTCAAAATTTGCCAATATTTGCTCAAAATGGTGGCCATTTTGTTTGTTTCCATGGAAACAGGGGGTCTGGCTGAAAAAAGTTCAAGATATATTTTACTCAGTAAGACCCATTTCATGCATTGGGCAGAAAAATTGAACTGTTTGCACAAATTAAAAAATAATCCTATCTATCTGCCATGTCTGGCCTTAAGGTTCGCTGTGGCAGGTCACATATGCCCAGTCCATATGTTAAGGTTCGCTGTGGCAGGTCACATATGCCCAGTCCATTTGTTAAGGTTCGCTGTGGCAGGTCACATATGCCCAGTCCATATGTTAAGGTTCGCTGTGGCAGGTCACATATGCCCAGTCCATATGTTATGGTTCGCTGTGGCAGGTCACATATGCCCAGTCCATATGTTAAGGTTCACTGTGGCAGGTCACATATGCCCAGTCCATATGTTAAGGTTCGCTGTGGCAGGTCACGTATGCCCAGTCCATATGTTAAGGTTTGCTGTGGCAGGTCACGTATGCCCAGTCCATATGTTAAGGTTCGCTGTGGCAGGTCACATATGCCCAGTCCATATGTTAAGGTTCACTGTGGCAGGTCACATATGCCCAGTCCATATGTTAAGGTTCGCTGTGGCAGGTCACGTATGCCCAGTCCATATGTTAAGGTTCGCTGTGGCAGGTCACGTATGCCCAGTCCATATGTTATGGTTCGCTATGGCAGGTCATGTATGCCCAGTCCATATGTTAAGGTTCACTGTGGCAGGTCACATATGCCCAGTCCATATGTTAAGGTTCACTGTGGCAGGTCACATATGCCCAGTCCATATGTTAAGGTTCGCTGTGGCATGTCACGTATGCCCAGTCCATATGTTAAGGTTCGCTGTGGCAGGTCACGTATGCCCAGTCCATATGTTAAGGTTCGCTGTGGCAGGTCATGTATGCCCAGTCCATATGTTAAGGTTCACTGTGGCAGGTCACGTATGCCCAGTCCATATGTTAAGGTTCGCTGTGGCAGGTCACATATGCCCAGTCCATATGTTAAGGTTCGCTGTGGCAGGTCACATATGCCCAGTCCATATGTTAAGGTTCGCTGTGGCAGGTCACGTATGCCCAGTCCATATGTTATGGTTCGCTGTGGCAGGTCACATATGCCCATATGTTATGGTTCACTGTGGCAGGTCACGTATGCCCAGTCCATATGTTATGGTTCACTGTGGCAGGTCACATATGCCCAGTCCATATGTTATGGTTCACTGTGGCAGGTCACATATGCCCAGTCCATATGTTAAGGTTCGCTGTGGCAGGTCACGTATGCCCAGTCCATATGTTATGGTTCGCTGTGGCAGGTCACATATGCCCAGTCCATATGTTATGGTTCACTGTGGCAGGTCACATATGCCCAGTCCATATGTTATGGTTCACTGTGGCAGGTCACATATGCCTAGTCCATATGTTAAGGTTCGCTGTGGCAGGTCACGTATGCCCAGTCCATATGTTATGGTTCACTGTGGCAGGTCACATATGCCCAGTCCATATGTTATGGTTTACTGTGGCAGGTCACATATGCCCAGTCCATATGTTAAGGTTCGCTGTGGCAGGTCACGTATGCCCAGTCCATATGTTATGGTTTGCTGTGGCAGGTCACATATGCCCAGTCCATATGTTATGGTTCGCTGTGGCAGGTCACATATGCCCAGTCCATATGTTATGGTTCGCTGTGGCAGGTCACATATGCCCAGTCCATATGTTATGGTTCGCTGTGGCAGGTCACATATGCCCAGTCCATATGTTAAGGTTCGCTGTGGCAGGTCATGTATGCCCAGTCCATACGTTAAGGTTCGCTGTGGCAGGTCACGTATGCCCAGTCCATACGTTAAGGTTCGCTGTGGCAGGTCATGTATGCCCAGTCCATATGTTAAGGTTCGCTGTGGCAGGTCACGTATGCCCAGTCCATATGTTAAGGTTCGCTGTGGCAGGTCACATATGCCCAGTCCATATGTTAAGGTTCGCTGTGGCAGGTCACGTATGCCCAGTCCATATGTTAAGGTTCGCTGTGGCAGGTCACGTATGCCCAGTCCATATGTTAAGGTTCGCTGTGGCAGGTCACGTATGCCCAGTCCATATGTTAAGGTTCGCTGTGGCAGGTCACATATGCCCAGTCCATATGTTAAGGTTCACTGTGGCAGGTCACGTATGCCCAGTCCATAAGTTAAGGTTCACTGTGGCAGGTCACGTATGCCCAGTCCATATGTTAAGGTTCACTGTGGCAGGTTACGTATGCCCAGTCCATATGTTAAGGTTCGCTGTGGCAGGTCACGTATGCCCAGTCCATATGTTAAGGTTCGCTGTGGCAGGTCACGTATGCCCAGTCCATATGTATGGCGCAAATCACGCTCGCCATTAGATAGATCGCGTTATTCTAAGCAATGTCACCTCTGTAACAGACAAATGGCTAAAGCTAAATCAGATTATTTTACAGATATGGTCATAAATAAGTCTGATAATCCGCGTCAGTTATGGAACTGCATCAATAACATTCTACACAGACGGCCTACTCCATCGTTACCTGATCATATGTCAATTAAGTCTCTATGTGATTCGTTCTCTAGTCACTTCAAGAATAAAATCAGTATCATTCGTTCTGCTTTCCCACATCATAATATAAGTAATGTCAGTGTGGACTTTCCACAAGTAAATTCTCAACTTGTATCATTTGAACCTGCAACAGTTGATGAAGTTAGGAAAATAATTATGTCCTCCCCAAATAAATCTTGTGCACTTGATCCATTTCTAACAATGCTGCTAAAAGCATGTCTCGATACACTAATTGGACCTATAACAAATATTATAAATGCATCACTTTGCTCTGGCTGTTTTCCTGATGATTTTAAATACGCCCATGTCACACCACTTCTTAAGAAGTCATCTCTGCCTAAACAAGACCTAAACAGTTATAGACCTATTTCTAATCTCAGCTTCATTTCCAAAATACTAGAAAAGGTTGTAGCAAGTCGTCTAAGGTCTCACATTAGCACAAATGTCTTAACTAATGTGTCACAATCAGCATATAAGCAGTTTCATTCAACAGAGACTGCCCTCTTAAAGGTTCATAATGACATTAACTTGAACATTAATAATGGTAAAGTGACTGCACTTACCTTACTAGATCTCTCTGCCGCGTTTGACACGATTGATCACAGCATTCTCATTGAACGCCTATTAAAGTGGTACGGCATATCTGGCACAGCTCTAAGCTGGTTTTCTTCGTATCTAACTGATAGATACCAAACTATAAAGATTGGGAACTGCTTTTCAGCTGCACTGCCGGCTTTATTTGGTGTTCCCCAGGGTTCTGTTCTTGGGCCTTTGCTTTTTACTCTTTACACCACGCCACTAAGCTCTGTTATACAAAAACATAACTTAGATCATCATCTTTATGCTGATGACACTCAGATTTACATTTCGTTGGCTACCCCGGATACAAATCGCTCCCTTAACCAACTTAGTGATTGCCTTCAAGATATCTTCCATTGGATGACTGACAGCAAGTTGAAATTAAATGCAAATAAAACTGAAATGATCATTATTGGTACTCGAATGCAGTGTTGTAAACTGGATGGTTTTTTCCCTACGCGTATTTTGAATCAGTACATCACGCCAGCAACCTCGGTGCGTAATCTAGGAGTAATCTTCGATAGAAACTTCAATTTCCGACAACATATATCTCAAACATGTCGCTGCTGTTTTTATCATATTCGTGATCTTCGCCGTATTCGCCGGTATATGTCATTTTCTGTTGCTAAGACTATTGCAACAGCGCTTGTTAGCAGCAGAATTGACTATTGCAATTCCCTCCTTTATAATATCGCTAGCAAGGATATAACAAAACTTCAGCGTGTCCAAAATTGTCTAGCAAGAGTAGTTACAAGATCTCCTCATTTTTCTCGCTCTGTGCCACTTTTGAAGTCTTTACATTGGCTTCCTGTACGATATCGTATAATTTTTAAGATCTGTACCATTACATATCAGGCACTGTCCAATAAGCAACCATCTTATTTGCATTTATTGCTTACTCCTGTAAGAAAATCTATCCAGCTTCGATCATCTAGTTCTGACCTACTTTTTGTTCCTAGAGCCAACACTAACATTGGAACTAGGGCTTTTTCTGTTGCTGCACCAACTCTTTGGAATATGCTTCCTCTTAGTGTTAGATCAGTTGAAAATATTACAAAATTCCGTCGTCATTTAAAAACGTATCTTTACAACCTTGCTTATCCACCTTAGCTCCCTAGCGCCTTGACCCATCTGTTGACAACTGGAAAACTACTTATGGACTTTGAGATTGACCAAATCTTTTGTTTTGATGCGCCTCTGAGCTTGGTTTCCAAGGATTTAGGCGCAATAGAAGTTATCTTATCTTATCTTATATGTTATGGTTCACTGTGGCAGGTCACGTATGCCCAGTCCATATGTTAACTGCTGCTTGTTTCATGAAGGTAGTCTGTGGTACTCTCAGGTAATACTATTAAACTTTACTTATACATTCTTATACACAGTAAAAGTCTTAATGGATGTGTAAATGTCAGTGTTTTCTCTGCCATAGATGGTGCTGTGTGGTGCTTTCTACCCCAACTACTTTGTGAAGGGCGAGTGTGATGAAGAGGAAGCCATGCGCTTCATGTCAGGGCGTAACCCCTTCACTACAGTCATGGTGAGTCATGTCAATCCTTCACTACATTATGGTGAGTCATGTCAATCCTTCACTACAGTCATGGTGAGTCATGGCAGTCCTTCACCATGGACATGGTGAGTCATGTCTACCCTTCACTACATTCATGGTGAGTCATGTCAAACCTTCACTGCAGTCATGGTGAGTCATGTCAATCATTCACTTCGGTCATGGTGAATCATTCAGCAGTAATATTAGTTGTGATCCACCATTCATGATTAAAGGACAGTTGGTTTACAAATCTGTTGTCCCTGCACCATAAAATGTCCACTTGTCTGTTAGGTGAAAGGTCTTCCATCGAACCAGGGTGCCCTCTACAGGGAGAACCTGGAGAAAATGTTCTCACCCTGCGATGGTGTGCACAAGCCAAAGTTACACTTTGAGGAGTCAAGGTGGGTCTGACAGTCTTCATTGTATCATAGGAGATTTAGGTTTAAAAGGTTTAAATTTAAAATACTATAATGGTGAATGCTTGCGTGGGTTTGAGACTGCATCGTGGGTGAGCGTAATGATACTGATTACCTTGTGTGTTGGTTGTGTGTTCAGGGCATACATAGAGTTTGTGAGAGACTCATCCGCCAAATATGAGGTCAGTCGCATCCTGCCAGCTGTCTACCTAGCTATCAGGACCAGGTCAGTGCAATGGTCATCTCAACTGGACACTGTGGTCTGGATGTCGTTTCACTTTATCATTCATTGAAGTCACAGTTGTATGCTTTGTATATTGCAATTTGCTGTAATCATAAAATACTCGTTCAGTGACTAACTTTCAACATATCATATTAAAGACTTTTTCACTGTAGCCTACAGTGAATAACCCCTAAAATGTTAAGTGAGTTATTGTTATTTACTTAACTAATTACTTTTATATTTATATATTGTACTATGTATATAAATATATGTTATGACTAATTTATTGTTATTCAGATCTAGAGTAGTCTTTTCCCACTTTCACCCGATCATCTCCATTCCCGCAGACAATTGCGACTACCCCTGGAACTACAGCTGCTGGACGCTGACTTTGTGAGGCAGAAAATGCAACAACAGCTGAGCATTGACTCCAACACCAAGGCCCTGCAACGATTGCGCACCAACCGGTGAGTATACAGCAAGACTCCAACACCAAGGCCCTGCAACGATTGCACACCAACCGGTGAGTATACAGCAGGACTCCAACACCAAGGCCCTGCAACGAATGAGCACCAACCAGTGAGTATACAGCATGATTCCTAACACCAAAGCCTTGCAGCACCAACAGGTGAGTATACAGCAGGACTCCAACACCAAGGCCCTGCAACGATTGCGCACCAACCGGTGAGTATACAGCAGGACTCCAACACCAAGGCCCTGCAACGATTGCGCACCAACCGGTGAGTGTACAGCAGGACTCCAACACTAAGGCCCTGCAACGATTGCGCACCAACTGGTGAGTATACAGCAGGACTCCAACACCAAGGCCCTGCAACGATTGCGCACCAACCGGTGAGTGTACAGCAGGACTCCAACACTAAGGCCCTGCAACGATTGTGCACCAACCGGTGAGTATACAGCAGGACTCCAACACCAAGGCCCTGCAACGATTGCGCACCAACCGGTGAGTATACAGCAGGACTCCAACACCAAGGCCCTGCAACGAATGAGCACCAACCGGTGAGTATACAGCATGATTCCTAACACCAAAGCCTTGCAGCACCAACAGGTGAGTATACAGCAGGACTCCAACACCAAGGCCCTGCAACGATTGCGCACCAACCGGTGAGTATACAGCAGGACTCCAACACCAAGGCCCTGCAACGATTGCGCACCAACCGGTGAGTGTACAGCAGGACTCCAACACTAAGGCCCTGCAACGATTGTGCACCAACCGGTGAGTGTACAGCAGGACTCCAACACTAAGGCCCTGCAACGATTGTGCACCAACCGGTGAGTATACAACAGGACTCCAACACTAAGGCCCTGCAACGATTGTGCACCAACCGGTGAGTATACAGCAGGACTCCAACACCAAGGCCCTGCAGCGATTGCGAACCAACCGGTGAGTATATACAGCAGGACTCCAACACTAAGGCCCTGCAACGATTGCGCACCAACCGGTGAGTGTACAGCAGGACTCCAACACTAAGGCCCTGCAACGATTGTGCACCAACCGGTGAGTATACAACAGGACTCCAACACTAAGGCCATGCAACGATTGTGCACCAACCGGTGAGTATACAGCAGGATTCGTAACACCAAAGCCTTGCAGCACCAACAAGTGAGCATACAGCAGGACTCCAACACCAAGGCCTGAAGCGAGACAGAATTTAAAAAAAATTATACTTTATGTTTTTGGTCACCAAAGATTATTGACGTTTCTCCCATGTTTTTGCCAATGTGGATGTGTAAATGAAAAACAAAGTCTGGTATATCAATATAATATTATATTACAATCGCCAGTGTACTTAAAATGAACAAGACAAACTTGCATGACATGAAAACTGTTGCTCGAATGTCTCCACTTCTGGCTAGTATAAACATTTAGAAATTGTTACAGTACGTGTTTAAACACTTGCATTAGAGAGAGACTTTCAGCTCATGATGACACTTGCATTAGAGAGAGACTTTCAATGGTGCTCGTGATGACACTTGCATTAGAGAGAGACTTTCAATGGTGCTCGTGATGACACTTGCCCTTGAGATAGATTTTCAATGGTGCTCGTGATGACACTTGCATTAGAGAGAGACTTTCAGTGGTGCTCGTGATGACACTTGCATTAGAGAGAGACTTTCAATGGTGCTCGTGATGACACTTGCCCTTGAGAGAGACTTTCAATGGTGCTCGTGATGACACTTGCATTAGAGAGAGACTTTCAGTGGTGGTCGTGATGACACTTGCATTAGAGAGAGATTTTCAATGGTGCTCGTGATGACACTTGCATTAGAGAGAGACTTTCAATGGTGCTCGTGATGACACTTGCCCTTGAGAGAGACTTTCAATGGTGCTCGTGATGACACTTGCATTAGAGAGAGACTTTCAATGGTGCTCGTGATGACACATGCATTAGAGAGACACTTTCAGTGGTGCTCGTGATGACACTTGCATTAGAGAGAGACTTTCAGTGGTGCTCGTGATGACACTTGCATTAGAGAGAGACTTTCAATGGTGCTCGTGATGACATTTGCATTAGAGAGAGACTTTTAGTGGTGCTCGTGATGACACTTACATTAGAGAGGGACTTTCAGTGGTGCTCGTGATGACACTTGCATTAGAGAGGGACTCTCAGTGGTGCTCGTGATGACACTTGCATTAGAGAGAGATTTTCAATGGTGCTCGTGATGACACTTGCATTAGAGAGAGACTTTTAGTGGTGCTCGTGATGACACGTTAGAGAGGGACTTTCAGTGGTGCTCGTGATGACACTTGCATTAGAGAGAGACTTTCAGTGGTGCTCGTGATGACACTTGCATTAGAGAGAGACTTTCAGTGGTGCTCGTGATGACACTTGCATTAGGGAGAGACTTTCAATGGTGCTTGTGATGACACTTGCATTAGAGAGAGACTTTTAGTGGTGCTCGTGATGACACTTACATTAGAGAGGGACTTTCAGTTGTGCTCATGATGACACTTGCATTAGAGAGGGACTTTCAATGGTGCTCGTGATGACACTTGCATTAGAGAGAGATTTTCAATGGTGCTCATGATGACACTTGCATTAGAGAGAGATTTTCAATGGTGCTCGTGATGACACTTGCATTAGAGAGAGACTTTTAGTGGTGCTCGTGATGACACTTGCATTAGAGAGAGACTTTCAATGGTGCTCGTGATGACACTTGCATTAGCGAGAGACTTTTAGTGGTGCTCGTGATGACACTTACATTAGAGAGGGACTTTTAATGGTGCTCATGATGACACTTGCATTAGAGAGGGACTTTTAGTGGTGCTCGTGATGACACTTACATTAGAGAGGGACTTTCAGTGGTGCTCATGATGACATTTGCATTAGAGAGGGACTCTCAGTGGTGCTCGTGATGACACTTGCATTAGAGAGAGATTTTCAATGGTGCTCATGATGACACTTGCATTACAGAGAGATTTTCAATGGTGCTCGTGATGACACTTGCATTAGAGAGAGACTTTCAGTGGTGCTCGTGATGACACTTACATTAGAGAGGGACTTTCAGTGGTGCTCGTGATGACACTTGCATTAGAGAGAGACTTTCAATGGTGCTCGTGATGACACTTGCATTAGCGAGAGACTTTTAGTGGTGCTCGTGATGACACTTACATTAGAGAGGGATTTTCAATGGTGCTCGTGATGACACTTGCATTAGAGAGAGATTTTCAATGGTGCTCATGATGACACTTGCATTAGAGAGAGATTTCCAATGGTGCTCGTGATGACACTTGCATTAGAGAGATTTTCAATGGTGCTCGTGATGACACCTACATTACAGAGGGATTTTCAATGGTGCTCGTGATGACATTTTAAACATTGCGGCTTTATGGTGTTTCTGACTGATATGATGGATTTCAAGCAAAAATGTATGTTAAATGTTTGTCAGATTTGTTTGAAGGGTATTGGGAAGTGTTGTATGTGTTACAATTTTCAACTTTTCTCCTTATTGAAAGGGGGTGGAAATTTTTCACTTTTATTTTGGTTGGTCAAGATTTTGGTGCAGATTTTAATTAAATATGTGATGATTTTGCTGATCGATGTTTAACTGGTTTCTGAAGCCAATATTGTGTGAATTGTTTAGCTAAGTTTAATTTCTTGTGACTGCCCAGTATTCGAGTTTTATGTTCATATTGGCTGTATTAGTCATGTTGGTTTAGGATGAAGGCCTTAAGTGATGGGGCGGGTGACAGGGGTGAGAAGATGGTCAAACAGGTGGCGCTACCTACACCCCACCAGACGATTGTACCGATCTACATCACCGAGGTATGACTGGTGTACACCATACACCTTACACAAGGCATTTCTGTTCAACTGCCTATTTTCAACGGGTCACTCTGACAGTAGACAGTACCCTTTTTCTGTAATAATTATGTTTGTTAAATGTTATTGTTAATGTTAACTTTTTATAATGTTTAATTAGTTATTTTGTTAATATATTATTATTTATGTGTTTAACTGTATATTTTAATTTGGTTCTAACCTGTGATGTAACTAATGAATATTCAGCAGTATGCGATAGTCAGTGTAACAATATACCATCAGTAGTAAGTTTAACTATCGATAGTCACCGTCGATAGTACACTAGACTATTGATAGTAACAATAGTTGGTGAACAGGTCAGCAGGAATACTTGTGCCACACAACGACAACGTTCGTAAACATTCTTTTGAATTTTATTTAGTAATTTTCCTTATTTACCAACAGTTCTCATACAACGCTGTGTCACTACGGATTCACCATTTTGAACTGTCTGTGGGGTGACATAACGATTCAGTTTCAGTGTTTCCTGGGTATTTGCTGTTCCAATGATACTATCGCAATAGTCATGGCACTGTCATAATAGTATGGCAATAGTAATACATCTATCGCAATACTTTCACAATAGACCACCTATCCCCAATAATCAACCCTGGTTATTGTACCTGTATATGACCAAGCATAGTATCGGTGGTAGCAACTTCGGATATTCAGAGATCATTTTGTCAGATAGAAGATATGACTAGGATTAACTGTATACTTTGGCTATTAAATTGTTGTCATGGTTACCACGTGGCTCATTTGCTGCTGTAGATTCTGAACTGCGGCCATTTCTGGGCGCGCTACGGAGACGAGGACACCAGGCGGGAACTCGGCCAACTACACCAGCGAATCAACCAGTATCGCGGCCAGAACCTCAAGGTCAGTGGACACTGAGAAAGGATACACAGCAGCATCTGTAGCAATGCTTCTAATGCTCGGACACATAATTGTCACTTTTCACCTCACACTTTTCTATTGCACAAAGGAAATGGGCTGTTACTCTATAAAGTGACAGGTGACTCAAGGAAGTGGGGTGTTACTCTATAAGGTGACAGGTGACTCAAGGAAGTGTGGTGTTACTCTATAAGGTGACTCACGGAAGTGGGGTGTTACTCTGTGAAATGACAGGTGACTCAAGGAAGTGGGGTATTACCCTATAAGGTGACAGGTAACTCAAGGAAGTGGGGTGTTACTCTATAAGGTGACAGCTGACTCAAGGAAGTGGGGTGTTACTCTGTGAGGTGACAGGTGACTCAAGGAAGTGTGGTGTTACTCTATAAGGTGACTCACGGAAGTGGGGTGTTACTCTGTGAAATGACAGGTGACTCAAGGAAGTGGGGTATTACCCTATAAGGTGACAGGTAACTCAAGGAAGTGGGGTGTTACTCTATAAGGTGACAGCTGACTCAAGGAAGTGGGGTGTTACTCTGTGAGGTGACAGGTGACTCAAGGAAGTGGGGTGTTACTCTATAAGGCAAGAATGAGAAATTTCCGGTTTTTGCCAGAATTCCGGTTTTTATACTGCTCCAATGATCACTTTTGTGAATCGTGTAAATCCGGGGAGAAAAAAGTGAATATGGGGGGGTAGGGCATATACAATCCTGGACAATTCACTGACTATCTATCTGCGGATTGAGTTAACCATCTATCCACCGAGTGTCGCCACGTGTTAATGACGCTGCCTGGCGATTAGAGACTGAACCGACCCAACCGAACCCGTGAATCTGCAAAGTAAAAGCCTTAGTTCTGTCGGCTGTTCGCTTCAGCGCTTTCGAAGTGCGCACACAAAAGCAGTGGACCAATAGGAAACGATGATGTATTTTGTTGAGATGTCGATCATTTTCGAACACAATGGCTAATCGACGATTTGTTGAACGGCAAGTCAAATGTTGCATGAAGGACATTGACAAAAGTGTCAAGAATAAGTGGAATTGGGCGTGGCTGGAGACACTATGTTGGATATATTCATCAGTAAATTATCAGCACCAGGGAATGCCTACTGTTTGCGGTGTGAGGCCGATGTCAACTATGCGGATTGGATCCTACAGGCTACAGTCAGAGGGGAACCGAAGGCATTGAAGTACACGCTGGCACTGCCCACGCTGGTCACCAATGTTCTATTAGAACCTGAACAGAGGGCGTATCACATGGAAGTTTGCCGATTCCATGTAGACAACACACTTCCACACGCACCCACAAGTTCCAGATTGGACTCGTGGTGGGCTACCATATTCTCTACTGGCAAGTTCCCAGCCTTGTCAAAGCTGGTGGCTGCAATGATGTGCTGCTTTCATGGTCCTCAAGTGGAAGGGTGTTTTATTCACATGTCTAGCATAATGAATACTGCCACAGCCAGAAAGAATGTTAGTACATTCAACACTATCCAGATAGTGAAGTAGTCACTCATGGCAAGTAACAGGACTGCTATACAGGACTTCCACGAACAGGACTGGTCGCCTCGTTCACAACACGAGGTGTGCATACACAATGTACTCCATCCTTCTTGCCGAGGAAGGAAAGATGAAGGAGGAGAAGAAAAATTAGCTGAACATGTCGAAGACGAAGGCAGCCACCAAGTACAAAGCTAAGGAAGCAATTGAGCTGGCAACGAAGAAAGCTAGAATGGCCCATCAACGGGCTGTTTTGACAAAGCTGGCCAAGGAGAAAGCTGCCTGTCAGCCAACTCGGGTTCAGCCCAGAAAATATCATTAACACGTGAGTTAGTACTATGATGTACAATGTGTGCGTGAGTCCGTGTGCTTTTTTTGCTATTGGAAATTTTAAGATTTAATATTGCTCAAAATACACCATATGTCGTCTACAATTAAAAAAACTATCTCTGAGGAGTCCCCCCTACCCCCAATTAGATGAGACAGTCCTCTCGGGCTGAAATGTGGGCCAAAGCAAAATTTCCGTTTTTTTCTCTGAATGTCACTCTCATCCCTGATAAGTTGACAGGTGACTCAAGGAAGTGGGGTGTTACTCTGTGAGGTGACAGGTAACTCAAGGAAATGGGGTGTTACTCTATAAGGTGACAGGTGGCTCAAGGAAGTGGGGTGTTACTCTGTGAGGTGACAGGTGACTCAAGGAAGTGGGGTGTTACTCTGTGAGGTGACAGGTGACTCAAGGAAGTGGGGTGTTACTCTATAAGGTGACAGGTGACTCAAGGAAGTGGGGTGTTACTCTGTGAGGTGACAGATGACTCGGGGAAGTGGGATGTTACACTGTGAGGTGACAGATGACTTGGGGAAGTGGGGTGTTGACAGTTCACTCGGCTGCCTCAGTCAGTCAGAGATGTGTGTTTTCAGCCAATGCCTCGTGAGGCAGTCACTTTGGGAAGTTTCTGTCTTGCCCCCTTTGAGGATAAGACACGGGAGTATTACCGGGCCCGCATAGAGAAGCTGGATCGGGAGAGGAACCCAACCAGAGTGCATGTAAGTCTGAGCGTATGCCATACACTTGATACGGTATAGTTTATGGAGTGATTATATGGACATGTTGTTAGTTTGTATCAAGTTTGTTGATAAGTGATCTCTTAGCTCTGATATTAAGTACACATATGATTTTATTTGACTTATAAGTTGGTTTTAAATTATGGTCATCAGATACAATTTTGTAATTTATTGACCAGTAACACATGTGAATACGACCAATCCAGACCACTGGAACAAAGGTTGTAAATGCTAGTAGGGCAAATGTGTATAAAACCAAAAATGGGATATTTTATAGTTGCATGCTATACATAGATGAAACGTTATTGGCCTCAATTGTGCGGTATGTTAGCAGTGATTAGTACATCAGACTATAAATCGTGGTAATTCAGTCATTTTTAAGCTCAGGTAAATTTGACTTTGCACAGTAAATGCAGTATTGCAGAATTCTTCCCAGAGAAGTCTAAACGATGGTTGATTGAATATACCTGCCAGGGAGTGAAGTGCAAACAGCTGTGAGCACATCTGTGGACAGGATACTGCACTATATCAGAACTTACCATTTTATAAGTTACAGGTGGTTTGATTTTGCTGATTGTTAGTTACATGCGGCCATTTGGTGGAGGTCTATCAACACTACTGTCAGCCATATCTCCAGGTCACAGATCACTCATCAATCTCTATTGTCAGCCATTAACATAATATCTTCAGCTGCACATCTGGAATTTAGTTACTGATTTAATTTAACATATATATTGTTACATGATGACTTTCTTTGACTCCTGTTGCCTGTTTAGTTGTTCTTCCCCGACTACGGCAATGTTGACATAGCTGATGTGAAAGACCTACGCATGCTGGACACCCAGTTCCAACAACTTGACTTCCAGGCAAGTCAACAGTGTGTTCCTTATTGCTCCGTAATCTAGATGGTCTCCATCCTGCTGTGTCAACAAACAGACATGCCTCATGTTCCGTCTAATGCAAGACATTTGTTTTGTCTCTTAAAGTCACTAATTCACCGCAGTTATTTTAACATATCCAAATGTCAGTTTCACCTGTAGATTTTGTTGTTATCATATTAAGAAGGCTTCGTCATTGATAATCACATTCTGATAGAATGATATGTAGAAGAGAAATACTGGCACTGGCAGCAGTCAATCAAGACAAGGGGATCACAATGTTCCTTAGTGTACAATTATGTAAATCTATGAGGACGTCATTAGTATTGATGAATCCATCTTGACAGAATCACAAAACAATCTACAGGTAAAATTCACATTTGGATATGTTAATAAGAACTGTAGTGACTCAAAACTAACTATCCTGGATGATGTCCAATAATACTGACAGGACAATCTTGTATAAATTCAGGTAGTGTTTCTTCAATGAAACATTGGTTTATGTTCTTAGCGCTGTGTTTCTTGCAGGCGTTTGAGTGTGAGTTGTGTGCTGTGAAACCGTCAGCCATCAAGTGTCCAAACGGGCGGTGGACGGAGGAAGCGAAACAGAGATTTGTGCGACTCACAATAAACAATAACCTCTTCGCTAAGGTTTGTTGTCTGCTCAGTTCTTGTGTTTTCAGTTTTAAATTATATATTTACTGGACATCAAATATAACTTGTGTGTTGGAATTGCAGTTTCTTTTAATAAAATGTGAATGGTAATAACCAAAGTTTTAAATACGTTCTGTTGTTTAAGTTGTTGTCTTTATGTACTTGGCAAAGTACAAATATATGAGTGGTGTTACATGTCTACTCCATTGTGCACAGTGCATAATATATATTCCATAGTTCCGTAGTGTTGCAGGTGTACTCCATATTGCATGTTGTTCCAGGTGTACTCCGTAGTGCATGGTGTTCCAGGTGTACTCCATACTCCATAGTGCATGTTGTTCCAGGTGTACTCCATAGTGCATGGTGTTCCAGGTGTACTCCACAGTGCATGTTGTTCCAGGTGTACTCCACAGTGCATGGTGTTCCAGGTGTACTCCACAGTGCATGTTGTTCCAGGTGTACTCCACAGTGCATGGTGTTCCAGGTGAACTCCATAACGCATGGTGTTCCAGGTGTACTCCATAGTGCATGGTGTTCCAGGTGTACTCCATAGTGCATGTTGTTCCAGGTGTACTCCACAGTGCATGTTGTTCCAGGTGTACTCCACAGTGCATGGTTTTCCAGGTGTACTCCACAGTGCATTGTTTTCCAGGTGTACTCCATAGTGCATGTTGTTCCAGGTGTTCTCCATAGTGCATGGTTTTCCAGGTGTATTCCACAGTGCATGTTGTTTCAGGTGTACTCCATAGTGTATGTTGTTCCAGGTGTACTCCACAGTGCATGGTTTTATAATAATAATAATAATAATTTTGTTTATAATATAACGCTTTTTAAGTAAGTAAATACTAATCAAAGCGCTTCACATATTAAAAGGACATGTTGACTAAATGCTAAAATATAAATTAATTAAGTAAATAAGCTAAGATAAAAAATACATAAATAAAACTAAATAAATTGGGGTCTAAAAGTACAATTTCAAACAATGAAATTAAAAACCAATCAATACTATAAAATAGAAACCAGGTGTACTCCATAGTGCATAGTGTTCCAGGTGTACTCCATAGTGCATGTTGTTCCAGGTGTATTCCACAGTGCATGTTGTTCCAGGTGTATTCCACAGTGCATGTTGTTCCAGGTGTATTCCACAGTGCATGTTGTTCCAGGTGTACTCCACAGTGCATGTTGTTCCAGGTGTACTCAACAGTGCATGTTGTTCCAGGTGTACTCCACAGTGCATGTTGTTCCAGGTGTACTCCATGGTGCATGGAGTGTTGCGGGTTGATCTTTATGAGAAGCTAGCTGGGAGTCGAGACTTACATATCAACCAGGAGCTCATTGCAATGTGCTATGCAGACAAGGCTGAAGAATCACTTGTCTCCAAGGTGAGAGTGTCTTCTGTTGACTGTATCTACAAGTTGACATCCACCCAACAATACAAATGCATCACTTAACACTATCTTGATCTTAAACTCAAACTAATTATCTTTGTGTTTTTGAAATACATCACCAATTAGTTTGAATTGGTAGATTAAAGGCCAAAGGTCCAAGGAAGTGAATGGACACAGAACAAGGCGAGTGGACCTCCTTATCTGGGAGGAGATACCCTTACACTCCCCCCAAAGTTAACATATTAATAGATATATTTACTACAGGCTGTATGTTTATTTATTACAACTTGATTTTTGTCCAGCTTATGTCCTTTCGGTTGACTAATCCAGATTTATATGTTTTTCATTGCTACACCCTGTCAGTCCTGGAATAGTTTTTGTTACTATCTTTCTATTCTTTCCGGCGTATACATCTTTTATGACATGACATTCACGGGCATACTTAGTTGTGTGCAATAGTTTAAATGGTTGTGGTTTCAGTTTGTATTGATTAGGTTTTCGTAGATTTGTCTAATGTTTAAAATTAATCCAGCTTTAACTCTTTTTATCCCAGAGGCCTGTCCCAAACAAACTTCCTAGTTACCAAGCAATTTTGCTTTCGTGCTGATGTCACATTTTTTGTCTGTATGGTCTATGTTCATTTTGTATTTGTTATACTTTATTCATCAGCAAGCGCCAAAAACTATATATCACATGAAAGCTAATAAAACTATCTTTGTAATGGTGTAACTTTTATAAGTGTAGGTGCATATTAATTTTACGATATCATTGTTTGTAAAAAAATTTGAGTTCATACAAAGTTAAAAGAATTACAGACACAGTCAGATGCCATTATGACAATTACTAATACATTTTTGACTGCTAGTATCAGTTATTCAATTCTTCGGAATTTAGTCCTGATTCCGGTGCTACCAAACGTAATTGTGTAAATAGTCGACACGTCGTTGTACAAACTTTTGACCACCAAACACAAGTACAATCGCATCCAACTGTCACAATTTGTACTTGACTTCAATCGAGTGAAAACAACCACTGAATTACTGTCCAAAAAATTGTCCAAATCATCAGAAAAAGCATAATAATAATAATAGTAAAATTTCTTATATAGCGCCCCATCCAAATAATTGTTCTGGGTGCTTTTCAATGGTTAATGCAAATAAATAAATAACATCATACGATATATAGTTAAAAATACTACGCAATCATTACTACTAAAATAAAATTCACTATACTGTCTTAAAATATATAAATAAACACAATTATGCAAGCTATTAAAACAATAAAATAAACATTACTATCACCAAGCATGGCATCAGTGGTGTCGGCCGCTTTGCGACAAATATGATCATTATCAGTGTAGGTCACTTACATGCTCAAATTCACCATCGAAACTCAGCTGACAAGCTTATATAAAACGGAAGTGTCCCAGTTAAGTACACATGCACACATCTTGTGATGTCATAGGAATGTGTGTACGTTTTCTTGAGGTAATTTGATAGGCCTACACAACTAGTAGTTGGGATAGAAAGGGTAACTACGTGAAAAGTTGTAGTTGGGATAGAAAGGGTAACTACGTGAAAAGTTGTAGTTGGGATAGAAAGGGTAACTACGTGAAAAGTCGTAGTTGGGATAGAAAGGGTAACTACGTGAAAAGTTGTAGTTGGGATAGAAAGGGCAACTACGTGAAAAGTCGTAGTTGGGATAGAAAGGGCAACTACGTGAAAAGTCGTAGTTGGGATAGAAAGGGTAACTACGTGAAAAGTCGTAGTTGGGATAGAAAGGGTAACTACGTGAAAAGTTGTAGTTGGGATAGAAAGGGTAACTACGTGAAAAGTAGTAGTTGGGATAGAAAGGGTAACTACGTGAAAAGTTGTACACTGTAGTTGGGATAGAAAGGGTTACTACGTGAAAAGTTGTAGTCGGTATAGAAAGGGTAACTACGTGAAAAGTTGTAGTTGGGATAGAAAGGGTAACTACGTGAAAAGTTGTAGTTGGGATAGAAAGGGTAACTACGTGAAAAGTCGTAGTTGGGATAGAAAGGGTAACTACGTGAAAAGTCGTAGTTGGGATAGAAAGGGTAACTACGTGAAAAGTTATAGTTGGGATAGAAAGGGTAACTACATGAAAAGTCGTATTTGTGATAGAAAGGGTAACTATGTGAAAAGTTATAGTTGAGATAGAAAGGGTAACTACGTGAAAAGTCGTAGTTGGGATAAAAAGAGTTAATCAAGCGAGCATATGTTTCTGTGTGTGGGTGTGCGCGTGTGTGCGTACATTTGTGGGGTGGTATCTTAATATTTTCCTCCCAGATGGTTTGCAAATTGGGCACAAAACTTTCAAAGGGTCAGCTACGACCCATTGAGAGAAAATAATGCCTTTATCTTTTTGAAATTCCCAATGTGTATGTAGCGCCATCTTGGGATGGCTACTTTTGCTAGTAGTAATATATATTCCTAGCTATATGACTGAATCATGTAAGGCTGTGTAGAGCTTCCCCATAGACAGTTGAGCTGACATCGGACTCAATCGAGAGAACCTGGGTTTGAATCCGGTGCTGCCATGTCACACCTTGGGCAAGTCCATTCACTCTGTGTTGCTCCAGTTCACTCAGCTGTATGAATAAGTACCTGGCTATATTTGAATAATCTTTGTGCATTAATTGCATCATGGCTGAATTCTTCCCAGAGAAGTCGAGATGGTGTTCGATTGAACAGGTCTGTCAGCGAGTGAAGTGTAAAGCGCTTTGAGCAGTCCTGAAGACTGGATACTGCGCTATATCAGAACTTACCTTACTTTCTACATGTTCGTCTCCTACAGAGAGACCACCTCCAGAGGGAAGAGCTTGCCCTGGCTCCACCCCGCACCCCCTTCCAAGGCAGCACCCTGGGGGAGAATCATGTAGAATTCTCCCTCACCAAAGATGACATGGCTGAGCTGCGCTCCCTCGGAGTCAGGAAGAGGGGATCCAAGGTAAGGGCTCATCTCAAGACATCCTGTCTTCATTCATTGAATGTTGACACAATTAAGGACCATTTCACTAAGATCCTTATCAACTCTTAAGCCAGATATTGCTCTTTAAAATCTGTTTTGCTCCTTAATAGTAACTGTGTAAACTGCAAACTGTGAGCACCAGGAGGCACCACTAGAACACTTTTGGCGGTGTCTCAGGGAAATAGTGTCTTTGTGGTACAGCGGTAGCTTTTTAATTTTTTTTAAACTTGTGGAGTGTAACAGTGGAATCTGTTTATTGGTGGAGTTTCCATGTGAGCCAATTGTCTTGGTGAGATGGTCCCCCGAAGTCATTCAGTAGCATGTAATTGTTGTGTTAGACTGTAACCACTTTGTATCTAGAACAGGCTCAGAATTCTTTCAGGGATGGCATGCACATTTTCTCTCATAAACTGTGAGGAATAATATAAACAAATTACAATTTGACAGCTAATCAACCACAGGAATCTGCTGTCTTTAGATAGTGATAGATATATATGTTATTTAATCATGCTCCTATGACTAGCAGCACAACTATATCTGTTGGTTGTCAGGTCATCCTGAATGGGCCGTGGAGTCCATACGAGATGAACTTCTACAGCATGACCCATGTAGGTCGACTCAGGTCAGTGGTCACAGAGGTCCACTCAGGTCAGTGGTCATGTGCGTTTGAACCCCAAAACAAATGCAGTCAAACCCTGCTTTATGATAACCGTGCTATTGTTGCAACCTCGCAGTCAAATTGCAGTCCTCAGTTATTTCTGTAATAGAACAGTATAGGAAATTAATTCTACTAATATGGTCACCTCTCTATTCAGGTCACTGGCCCAGTTCTGAGGGTGACCTTAATACTGAGGTTCCAGAGTATTCTTTTCTGATTTCACCGATTTTTCTTCAGTTACATTTAATGTGTGTTCATCAGATGTCGGCACGGTAGTCATTCTACACAAGTGGTGTTATATAGTGTCAGCCTCTGGCGGTAGTCAGTCTGAAAGAGACAGCTAAAAGTGTCATTGAAGAAAGGGACAAATTTTGTGTGAAATAAGAAAAAGGTGATTGTTTAAAACCACAAGTGTGATGAATCTCTTCATATATATTTAAACATTACGTTGTTAATGTATGCAGGGCATTCTTGTTAGGTGATGAAACATTATGTAAGTGAGAATTAATCAGAGAAGTACCCTCATGTGACGTTGTCTTCACAGTCATGTGACACTGTCTTCACAATCATGTGACATTTTCACATCTTCACATTCGTGTCACGTTGTCTGCATGGTAGTGTAAATTTATAAAATTGGTCATGTGATATTTTCTTCACAGTCATGTGACTTTGTCTTCACAGTTGTGCTACATTGTCTTCACAGTCATGTCATGTTGTCTTCACGGTCATGATACATCTGCACAGTTGTGCTACATTATCTTCAAATTCATGTGACATTGTCCTCACAGTTATGTGATGTCTTCACAGGCATGTGACGTTTTCACAGTCATGTGACATTCTCTTCAGGCCGGCCCGTATTGAGCAGAACAGTGTCAACTCGGTTGCGCTGGATGACGAGCCCCATGACAACACCAGGCGCATGATGGTGGCAGCCTATGTCGGCCTCAACCCCAGCGGCACTGTCATGATAGCGCGCGACACCACCATCATGCCTAACATACCCGGCCTGCCCGCTCTAGTTACCCTTCTATTTGCTCCGTCTGCTGAACTCAGGTGAGTCCTACCCTCATACCAAACAGCCCCTACCCTGTCTTCCCGCTCTGGTCACCCTTCTATTTGCTCCTGCTGAACTCAGGTGAGTCCTATCCTCATACCAAACACCCCTTGTCTTCCTGCCATAGTCACCCTTCTATTTGCGCCATCTGCCCTTGTCATCCTATTATTTCCCCTTCTCCTGGGTTAAGGTTTGAGCGGCGGTTATCGTGTCAGTTGAATTCTTTACTTTTTTCTTCATAGAACATTAGTAGGTTTTGGAACATATGTACTACAAAAGAAAACATGGCATTAATGCCATATGTCATCAGTCCATCCTTTAAAAACTACTACTTTGTGTGTCTCAGTGGAATTCCTCTTCAAATTCTTGGAAACTGTAACAACGTTTTTCATAAAAACGATGACGTCAGTTTCACGCCAGCACAGATGTCCTCTAGTGTAAATTCGCTCGCTGTAAACACATATCATTTAGTCTGGTTATTCCGATACTAGTATCCTGTTTTATGAAGATTACAGAATTGCATCGTGATGTTAAATAACCAATGCTGGCGGTAGTCTTCTTGTTTTGTGACAGAACGCAGTTCCACACTCAACAACGCCGCCATTTGTCAGTAACCTGTGGTTGACCCCTGACCAATCAGGTGCCACCGAAACACACACTAACACGTAGTGCCTTAGGCCAGTCTTAAACACGAGGTCGTTCGACATTTAGTCGTTACAAATACAGATTGTAGGGCCTTGTTGGTGGGAAAACAGGGATATCTCAAAAACAGACGTCTCCGTAAATTGGCATAAAAAACAAACTGCTTGCCAATGAAAAAACATCACATTTTATGCAAAACCTGCCTATCTGGTGACGTGTCTTTTATCAGTGACAATCAGACAGCATTACTTACAATGTAAATCTTTTTTTAAACTGCAATAGTTACGAAGCTATAACTTAGCATGTAAGCTGGCCTTACATGTTCGCCAAATCGCACGGGATTGTTTTACGATCGGTGAAAGGGTTGTGCCAAAAATACACTTCAAGTTTTGGCTGTCTTTCAACATTGTTGTAACATTTTTATGAAGCTGTAGCACACCTAATGTGCATTTGTTCACAAAACAAACCCGTATGAATGTCAATAATATAGTTGTGCTTACAAGCATGCACATTTTTCATTCAGGGTATTTCTCAAAATGAAATAAAATGCCAGTTGAGATGATTTTTTAACACATTTTTTAATTGTCTTTAAAACCATGGAAATGTCACTAAACAACCTAGAAACGTAATTCTTTTTAGACTAGAGTATTGCTTGATGTCTTATGCAAAGTCTGAGAAAAATTGTTTAGTCTATCTTCCAAACTTTTATTAGAAATTATTAATTCAAAACAATCATGTCTTGGCCATCGGAACCACTTTAAACTATGAATATCCGATATGGGTAATTTTATAGGGATAAATGTGATTGAGGTGAAAATGGTAAGGGTATGTTTGTCACGAGATTAAACATTGTGTGAAGCCTGAAGGGAAATGTGACTGAGTAGCAAGATTGTGTGCTATGTCATGTAACCTCCTGTGTCCTGTCACGTGACCTCCTGTGTCCTATCATGTGGCTTCCTGGTTCCTGTTAAGTGACCTCTTGTGTCCTATCATTTGACCTCCTGTTTATTGTCACATCACCTCATGTGCTTTGTCATATGACCCCTATGCCCAGTAATGTGACCTGTGCCTTGTCTGCAGGACGGACCCTGCAAGGACCCAGTACTCGGGGGCGTTGTGTGGTCTGGGGTGGGACGAGAACACGGGGGGACCCGCCCTGCCGGACCATGACATTGAGATTGAATTCGACGTCAAGTTTGATGTAGAGGACCTCTCCATGGTAAGTGCTGGGCTGCCTCGGAGTGGGTGATGTCACCCTGTTGAGGCTTGTTCTGTCCACAAGTCATAGCTTCAGTTCTCCTAAAGCAGTTACCGTATTCATTCTATTAAGCATACAGTACGTTTAACAAATATTTGAGACTCGGAAATATGTCAAATGTTGCGTTCCAATACAAGGGTGTACACCCATTTTCTGGGGTTCCTGGGTACAGCCATCTCAGCAGACCTGACTGGCAAGTGAGCGATGTATGTATCTCACATATGAGCAACAGGATACCAGAACACTGTAAAGTCTCATCATTTAGGTGGACCTTTCAACATTTTTCATCCCTGAGCTTTGAATCTAGTGTGACATTGGTAGAAATTAAATTACAATGTTGGATTCAACAGTCAAGCCTGGCATTGGAGGTTGCTGTCGTGGTGTCAAATGCTGAAAAAGGGGGTGTTCGCTGATTACGGCATGTACGTTTAATAAAACAAATACGATATATAAAATATATGTCACTGTTTGGCTCATAGTCTCTTGTCTCTTAGTACCTAGTATTGGCAGACTTTTTCATAGAAAATAAAGCACTGCTGTTTATAAATGAATAGAATTTTGTTGCAGTTCTTCAGTTATTCCTAGAAGAATTAATTTAAATGACAGGTGTTTGTTGATTCTTGTTATTGATATTCTTGTGATTGTATTCAGTATATTAAAGTCTAGCTCATTTAATTTTCGAGTAAATTTTCATCATGTTATTTTTGGTGACGTGATTATAACTGGTGACAGTGTTAGTGTTAATAACTAGTGATAGTGATAATAATTGGAGTCAGCGTAATTGATAACAGACCTGTGCACCCTCCGTATTCTTCCGAATTTTGACGGAATCGAACGCCGAATACGGAAATACGGATTTGTTAGTTTAGTTATGCAATCGCTGATCCCAAAATATGGTAATTTTTTCTCGTGGAAAATGTGGTGCCACCTTTTGGATAAGTTTGCATTTGTCCACTAACAACTAAAAACAATCTGATGCGCATGCTACGCATTGAATACCCGTATTATCGGGTCAAGTGCAATTCACGTTAGGCTTGGTAACGAGCACTCAACGAAAATCTTGCCATCCCTCACAGCAGTTCACATTGTGAGAGAGTTTTCTCGACTGTCCGCAAGAACCAAACGGACCAGCAAGCCATTCTATCGCTATCGACTGTGCACGCCAGCACTCTGAGGCCAGGCTTGAGGCTTTGAAAGGAGCATATTACCAGGCCAACAAGCCATCAGCAGATTAGCTTTGTGGTTACATACATGGAATGGCTGTGCTGTGGTTGTTCAAATCGTATTTGATTTGTATCTGCAACTTTGCATTATTTTTATTCCAAGCTGATATATATGATGTATTTTGAGTTTCTGATTGGCACCTGTATTGTATATGTGTACATTTTTAACAATATAGTAATTCTTTAGTCGTACGATGCCTTATCTTTGTTATTGGATGCATAAAAAGTTTACGTGTGAATACTATGCAAGTGTTTATTTTTCATGGTAAAAGTGTTACTGAAAGTTAGTCAGGAATACCAAAAATAGCTTTGAGGATACTGAAAGCTGTGGGATCGGGTGACATGTCTGTGATAATAACTTGGGACAGTGTACGTCATAATAACTGGCAACAATGTAATTGATAATAAGTTGTGACAATTTAAGTGGTAATAACTGGTAACAGTGTAACTGATAATAATTGGAGATGTAATTGATAATAACTTGGGACAGTGTACATCATAATAACTGACAATATTGTAAGTGATAATAACTAGTGACAGTGTCAGTGATAATAACTGGTGACAGTGTAAGTTATAATAACTGCTGACAGTGTCAGTGATAATAACTGCTGACAGTGTCAGTGATAATAATTGCTGACAGTGTAAGTGATAATAACTGTTGACTGTGTAAGTGATAACTGCTGACAGTGTAAGTGATAATAACTGGTGAAACTGTAAGTGATAATAACTGGTGACAGTGTAAGTGATAATAACGGCTGACAGTGTAATTGATAATAACTTCGGACAGTGTACGTCATAATAACTGACAATATTGTAAGTGATAATAACTAGTGATAGTGTAAGTGATACTAAATGCTGACAGTGTCGGTGATGATAACTGCTGACAGTGTCAGTGATAATAACTGCTGACAGTGTAAGTGATAATAACTGACAGTGTAGGTGATAATAACTGGTGACAGTGTCAGTGATAATAACTGCTGACAGTGTAAGTGATAATAACTGCTGACAGTGTCAGTGATAATAACTGCTGACAGTGTAAGTGATAATAACTGACAGTGTAGGTGATAATAACTGGTGACAGTGTCAGTGATAATAACTGCTGACAGTGTAAGTGATAATAACTGCTGACAGTTTAAGTGATAATAACTGCTGACAGTGTAAGTGATAATAACTGCTGGCAGTGTCGGTGATAATAACTGCTGACAGTGTAAGTGGTAATAACTGGTGACAGTGTCAGTGATAATAACTGGTGACAGTGTAAGTGATAATAACTGGTGACAGTGTCAGAAATAATAACTGGTGACAGTGTAAGTGATATCTGGTGATATTGTAAATTGTGTGTGATCAGATCAACGGCGTGCGGATTGCCATCAACATAGCAGTGGGGAGTGAGAACAGTGTGGCTGACTGGGGTCCTGATGCTGTCATCAAGATACAGACAGCCGCCCGCGACAAACTACTAAGGTTTGAGCCTTTATGACCCCTGAGCTGCCATTAACTAACGTTTTCGCAATTTATATCAGTTGTTAGTACATTGCCTATATCTACTGTGTCAGTTGTATCTAAGCAGATATTAGAATGAATTCAGGATACTTTAGACATGCAGTTTATATATTGTCTACACGTTATTACTAAGTATAATGCTATAGTGTAAGCATAGACAAGTTGTGATGGTGCAAATGTGTTATTAATATCTTATTGTGTCGATCTGTCCATGTTCGTTAGTGTATCATTCTGTCCATGTTCCCGAGTGTGTCATTCTGTCCATGTTCATGAGGGGCATTCTGTCCATGTTCCTTAGTGTATCATTCTGTCCATGTTCCCGAGTGCGTCGTTCTGTCTATTTTTCTGAATGTGTCGTTCTGTCCATGTTCCTGAGCGTGTCATTTTGTCCGTGTTCATGAGTGTGTCCTTCTATCCGTGTTCCTGAGCATGTCGTTTTGTCCATGTTCATGAGTACCATTCTGTCCATGTTCCCGAGCGTGTCATTTTGTCTGTGTTCATGAGTGTGTCCTTCTATCCGTGTTCCTGAGCATGTCATTTTGTCCGTGTTCATGAGTGTGTCCTTCTATCCATGTTCCTGAGCATGTCATTTTGTCCGTGTTCCTGAATGTGTCATTCTGTCCATGTTCCTGAGCATGTTCTGTCTGTTTCTAGGCTGATCAAAAAGAGACGAGAACCGAAAGAGCCCAAATACTTTGTTAGACCCCATTTGTGGAATCAGGCAAGTCATCACTTTTAGTTTAGTTGTCAAACATTCTGCGTTCTTCAGGTCTGGGTTTGGTGTCGGTAGGCACTCATCTGTACGAGCCTTTGTATGAAGGAAAGTTACATAAGCATTACTATGTATGTTTTCTAAGATTGTTCTGAATTACATAATGTAAGTCCAATGTACCAGCAATAATTTCCTTTGTATGGTATGAACACTTTGTGAAACTGCCCCCTAGTGCTTGCAGGTTGTCACAAGTCTGCTATTATTATCATTGTCCACTAGGTGGCTCCACATGTATGACATCACTTTTTTGGTGTCTTCACTGTATTTATGATGCTGTCAAATTCTGAGTTAGTTCACATTCGTATGATTTTTTATGCCTAAACAAAATAAGTGTGGTAAGCAATATAAACATGTTTAGGTCGCATCACCCACATGACACAGTGGTAGGACATGTCAAGACGATCAATATGACACTGTTGTAGGTCATGTTACAGATATGACACATTTGTAGTTCACAAAAACAGAATGACTGTGTTATTAGCGTGTCACCAACAAGACTGTGTCAGAAGTCCCGTCACCAACATGACCCTGACATTGGTCACGTCACCAACATGACATCGTCTCATAGATCACAACAATAGAATGAGTGTGTCATAGGTTGTGTCACCAACATGACATTGTGTTGTAGGTCGCGTCGGAGGACCTGCTCCACCCTCAGATCCAGGAGATGGCGGCAGGAACAGTGCTGCTCAACCTGCACTGTGGCATCGCCCTGAACCAGATGGAGAATGACGATGAAGACTTGGAGAAGGCTCGGACAAAGATACTCATTGAGAAGAAGAAACACATTGAGGACCTCCACAGCAAGGCCAGCAGGTGAGTACAGAGCAAGGCCAGCAGGGGAGTACAGAGCAAGGTCAGCAGGTGAGTACAGAGCAAGGCCAGCAGGTGAGTACACAGCTAGGTCAACAAGGGAGTACACAGCAAGATCAACAGGTGAGTATAGAGCAAGGTCAGCAAGTGAGTACAGAGCAAGGCCAGCAGGGGAGTACAGAGCAAAGCCACAGGTGAGTACACAGCAAGGCCAGCAGGGGAGTACAGAGCAAAGCCAACAGGTGAATACACAGCAAGGTCAGCAGGTGAGTACAGCAAGGTCAGCAGGTGTGTACACAGCAAAGCCAACAGGTGAGTACACAGCAAGGCCAACAGGTGAGTACACAGCAGGCAGCAGGTGCGTACACAGCAAGGTCAGCAAGTGAGTACAGTTAGGCCAGCAGGTGAGTACACAACAAGGCCAACAGGTGAGTACACAGCAAGGCCAGCAGGTGAGTACACAGCAAAGCTAGCAGGTGAGTACACAGCAAGGCCAACAGGTGAGTACACAGCAAGGTCAGCAGGTGAGTACACAGCAAGGCCAACAGATGAGTACACAGCACAGTCAGCAGGTGCGTACACAGCAAGGCCAACAGGTGAGTACAGAGCAAGGTCAGCGGGTGTGTACAGAGCAAGGCCAGCAGGTGAGTACAGAGCAAGGCCAGCGGGTGTGTACAGAGCAAGGCCAGCAGGTGAGTACAGAGCAAGGCCAGCAGGTGAGTACACAGCAAGGCCAACAGATGAGTACACAGCACAGTCAGCAGGTGCGTACACAGCAAGGCCAACAGGTGAGTACAGAGCAAGGTCAGCAGGTGAGTACACAGCAAGGCCAACAGATGAGTACACAGCACAGTCAGCAGGTGCGTACACAGCAAGGCAAACAGGTGAGTACAGAGCAAGGTCAGCGGGTGTGTACAGAGCAAGGCCAGCAGGTGAGTACAGAGCAAGGCCAGCAGGTGAGTACACAGCAAGGCCAGCAGGTGAGTACACAGCAAGGCCAACAGGTGAGTACACAGCAAGGTCAGCAGGTGCGTACACAGCAAGGCCAGCAGATGAGTACACAATAAGGCCAGCAGGTGTGTACACAGCAAGGCCAGCAGGTGAGTACACAGCAAGGCCAGCAGGTGAGTACACAGCAAGGCCAGCAGGTGTGTACACAGCAAGGCCAGCCGGTGAGTACACAGCAAGGCCAGCAGGTGTGTACACAGCAAGGCCAGCAAGTGTGTACACAGCAAGGTCAGCAGGTGAGTACACAGCAAGGCCAGCAGGTGAGTACACAGCAAGGCCAGCAGGTGTGTACACAGCAAGGCCAGCAGGTGAGTACACAGCAAGGCCAGCAGGTGAGTACAGTAAGGCCAGCAGGTCAGTACACAGCAAGGCCAGCAGGTCAGTACAGTAAGGCCAGCAGGTCCGTACAGTAAAGCCAGCAGGTCAGTACAGTAAAGCCAGCAGGTCAGTACACAGCAAAGCAGCAGGTTCAGGATAACTAGTCTACTAGAATAAATATGATGACTACTATAACTACTATTGCATTCAAAACGAAGACTTGGAGAAGACTCGGACAAAGATACTCAGTGAAAAGAAGAAACACATTGAGGACCTCCACAGCAAGGCCAGCAGGTGAGTACAGAGCAAGGCCAGCAGGGGAGTACAGAGCAAGGTCAGCAGGTGAGTACAGAGCAAGGCCAGCAGGTGAGTACACAGCTAGGTCAACAAGGGAGTACACAGCAAGATCAACAGGTGAGTATAGAGCAAGGTCAGCAAGTGAGTACAGAGCAAGGCCAGCAGGGGAGTACAGAGCAAAGCCACAGGTGAGTACACAGCAAGGCCAGCAGGGGAGTACAGAGCAAAGCCAACAGGTGAGTACACAGCAAGGCCAGCAGGTGCGTACACAGCAAGGCCAGCAGGTGCATACACAGCAAGGTCAGCAGGTGAGTACAGTTAGGCCAGCATGTGAGTACACAACAAGGCCAACAGGTGAGTACACAGCAAGGCCAACAGGTGAGTACACATCAAGGTCAGCAGGTGTGTACACAGCAAAGCCAACAGGTGAGTACACAGCAAGGCCAACAGGTGAGTACACAGCAGTCAGCAGTTGCGTACACAACAAGGTCAGCAGGTGAGTACAGTTAGACCAGCAGGTGAGTACACAACAAGGCCAACAGGTGAGTACACAGCAAGGCCAGCAGGTGAGTACACAGCAAGGCCAGCAGGTGAGTACACAGCAAGGCCGACAGGTGAGTACACAGCAAGGCCAGCAGGTGAGTACACAGCAAGGCCAACAGATGAGTACACAGCAAGGTCAGCAGGTGCGTACACAGCAAGGCCAACAGGTGAGTACAGAGCAAGGTCAGCAGGTGTGTACAGAGCAAGGCCAGCAGGTGAGTACAGAGCAAGGCCAGCAGGTGAGTACACAGCAAGGCCAGCAGGTGAGTACACAGCAAGGCCAGCAGGTGAGTACACAGCAAGGCCAACAGGTGAGTACACAGCACGGTCAGCAGGTGCGTACACAGCAAGGCCAGCAGGTGAGTACACAATAAGGCCAGCAGGTGTGTACACAGCAAGGCCAGCAGGTGAGTACAGTAAGGCCAGCAAGTCAGTACACAGCAAGGTCAGTACAGTAAGGCCAGCAGGTCAGTACAGTAAGGCCAGCAGGTCAGTACACAGCAAAGCAGCAGGTTCAGGATAACTAGTCTACTAAAATAAATATGATGACTACTATAACTACTATTGCATTCAAACCACATGTAGCTCGACAGTATATTTGCCTTTCCTTGTTTCCCAGATCAATTGAACGTGAAGACATTGAATGTCTACTTTGCAAAGAGAAGTTGCGCTCGCCACGCGAACTGATGCTACATCTTGCCACTAGGGGACATTGCCAGCAGGAGGCAGTACTGTTGCTGTGAACATGTTGCCAACAGAGGGCAGCACTGGTTTGAAACATTGCCAGCAGCACTGGTGTGAAACATTGCCAACAGAGGGCAGCATTGTTGTGGACACATTGCCGGCAGGGAGGCAGCAGTGTTACTGTGGACACCTGCCAGGTCACACATGAGAAGATTTGGGGAAAGATGGTGAGGACTCTCCCCATCACGACTTCCTGTCATTCATAAGGAACCCTCTTACATAATACAATTCGTAGTAAATTTATGTTGTTTTTCCACCATACTTGAGGCACGTCTTGGTTTGATGCGGAATGATGAAAGTGTGAATCTCTGATCGACAGTGTACGATGATGTAATTAAGTTCTTATTTTAATGTAAATACAGATGTGTATCTTTAGTTCAGTGCTCTAGTTCTCCTGTGATGATCTCTTTCATCAAACAATAAATGTCTCAAGTACTCTTTGCAAATGTCAATTGCCATTTAGTGGAACGTGTATATTTAATAACATGACATCATGTTGATTTTAGCAATGAATCAAATTTGTTAGTTTACAATTTGATCCGTTTTCATGGTCAAATACACGTAAAATTTAGTTTTATTTTATTTATAAGTCAAATTATTTAACTTCATGACAAAACAAAGATATTGCATTGCATTCATTTTTGTACAAAAATACAGTTGTACATCAGATTACAAATAGGCAGTTAGTTTGTGCCAATGATTAATGCTGCATAATCAGCAGTACATAGATTGTTTCCATCGCTGTTTCATTCTGTGAGATTGACATATTATTGTGTATAATAAATATTGTTCACAGTTCGTGTATGATGTCCTGTTTGGCATATTTGTATAAACCACATCAATGGAATGACTGCAAAGTGCACATCAATACATTCTGTATCAAAAATAATCAAATGCACCATAAATCATGTACTGTAGTCTTGAAACAGCAGCGATGTGTCGACTGTGAGTGTCTTACAAACACTCTTCAGTGGTTCAGATATATACATGTGTGTCTGTTACAGTTTCTCATGGTTCAAGTAGGTACATATGTGTCTGTTACAGACACTCGTGGTTGAGATAGGTATATATGTGTATGTTACACACTCGTAGTTCAGGTAGGTACATATGTGTCTGTTGCAGACACTCGTGGTTCAGATAGGAACATATGTGTCTGTTACAGACACTCATGGTTCAGATAGGTACATACGTGTCTGTTACAGACATTCGTGGTTCAGATAGGTACATATGTGTCTGTTACAGACACTTGTGGTTCAGATAGGTACATTTGTGTCCGGAATGCCACTTTTCCGTCGATGTCTTACCGTTACCGTTGACAAGTGTACTAGGCCCTTTACAGACACTTGTGGTTGAAATAGATACATATTTGTCTGTTGCAGACACTCATAGTTCAAATAGATACATCTATATACGTTACAGACACTCATTGTTCAAATACATGCATATCTGTCTGCTGCAGACACTCGTGGTTCAAATAGATACATTTGTGTCTGTTAAAGACACTCGTGGTTCAAATAGACACATCTGTGTCTGTTACATGTAACAGACATAGATACATATACTTTTGGTTTAAATAGATACATATGTGTATGTTATCGACACTCGTGATTCAAATAGACATGTCTGTATTTTCTACACACACTCATTCAACTAAATCCCTTTGTATCTTTTGACATACCATGATGCACATTATACTTTTGGCTACCATATATGGTAACAAGAAACTATAATATAAATAATGCTAGCACCTGTTAATTCAATACCCAGCTTCTTTCTTCACAGAAAACTATGTTCAGTATTGATATCCTGCTGCAGTAATGATAATAACGTAGGAGGTAATTATATAAAAATTTAAAATAATAACGTAAAAATTAATTGTCTCCTTTGGTGCTTTGCCTCAGAGAGGACAGTTGCTGTCCCAGGAAAGAATCCCACACATGAAGGTGACTAGTAAATGATGCTGTATCCATATAAAGAGTAGACACAACAGCCACACACTAGACATATCATTTTAGTAGACACTCTCCTGGTAAAATTTACATACAAACCAAGATTTATCAGATATTTTCACAATCTAAATCCTGTTCTTGGTTACACCAGATAAGAAAAAGACATGCTAGTAGGAAGGCATTTTGTTATAAATGGATCGCCAGTGTATATATATATATATGACCATAAAAAATATAGTAATTTAGATTCTTTCCTAACTTTGTAGTTATTAATATTTCACAACAATAATTGGCAGACATAATGTGAACAACTTGCTGGCAGTGATACAAACACCAAAATGTATCATCCATGAATGCCCTGTTGCCATATTCTGCACTTGTGTGTCTTTGATACCACTGCAATAGACACTGTTGTGGTGACCTCACTGATACAGCCCTTGCAGCTACTGCAATAGACACTGGTGTCGTTACTAATACAGCCCTTACAGCCAGAGCAATATACACTGGTGACTTCACTGATACAGCCCTTGCAGCCACTGCAATATACACTGGTGACGTCACTGATACAGCCCTTCCAGCCACTGCAATAGACACTGGTGAATTCACTGATACAGCCCTTGCAGCTACTGCAATAGTCACTGGTGATTTCACTGATACAGCCCTTGCAGCCACTGCAATAGACACTGGTGAATTCACTGATACAGCCCTTGCAGCTACTGCAATAGATACTGTGGTGAATTCACTGATACAGCCCTTGCAGCTACTGCAATAGACACCGTGGTGATTTCACTGATATAGCCCTTGCAACCACTGCAGACACTTCTGGTCGGCGGAGATGGGTGTTTGTGTGAGGCCGTGTCCGTTGTGCTGCGTGAGTGCCCTGTGGACCACGTAGGCCGGCATGTCGCCGATGTTGAGGAACGTCGCGTCCCCGGCCAGGTACGACATGAGTGACTCCTGCAAGCCGGGCTCCTCGGTGGCTGTCTGCGGTCGACGCGCCGGCAGTGGCGGTCCGCTCATCCTAACGCCTGTACAACTCGTGTGTAGCGGCCGCTCGCTCGCCTCCTTCACGAGGACTCCGCCATGGCCGATCCGGCTCTGACGGCCTGGCTCGTCGAGACGGGACAGGCGGCTTGACTTCAGTGGGAGCGGCGGCGTCTTCCGGTGAAGAAAAGCGGCCGGTGATGTCACCTGCGGGGAGTGACACATTGTTAAGCGACGGAACGAAGTCGATTCAGTACAGATACACGTAGATCGTGAAGAGAATAACAGAGGTGACAAAGGTAAAATGTTGAGAAAATATAATAAAAACAGTCATAAGGAAAGCAGTGTTTCAACTTTTCAGGATACGTTATGAACTAATGGTTGCATTAGTTTTTTTTCAGTTAAGTATACTGTGGGATATTCTTCTGGATAGAAGTAACCACAAGATTGTGAAGAAGAAGTAACTAGCAACATATCTGTGGAAAACAAGAATCACAACCTATGTTTTTATTACGTTTTCATAATAAAAGTTATAATAATGATGCTTAATTCGCCACTGCTACTTAGGTCCTAAGGTATACTTACTTCCGAGACACCGTTGTTTCGTAGACAGGATGCCACCTAAGAGTAAAGAATACCCATCTCCCCCTATTATATATTTGCCCATAGTTGGGGAGTGAATTTGTTTAGCAACGGGACGTGTCCACACACAGGTGGGCCCTGCATATTGCACCTTCGAGACTCCATCTGCTCCCCGGACCCTAACTGAATATCCCGGATCCGCAAGGTGCCCATTATCCACGTTGTACATTGTGAATGTTAGATTAGGGTCTTTTCTGTGCAGAGGCTATGTACCAGAAGGGGCGACTTATGCAATCGGTTCCATTTTCCTCACCGAAGAGAGAGTTAGCTAGCGGCTTAAGTTGAAAGCTAATAGCATGAAGCGCATGCACGAAGAACACCTCACTACACCACAACATCAGACGAATCACATACCTGCGTTAACACCACACACTAAGGGTAGCATGAGAGAATTGACACTTAACCTAGTATTGAATAAAACAGGAATGACATTTTTAAATTAGACGTGGGAGGAAACCCGAAGTAACAGACTCAGTGTCGGTGTGGAAGTGAAGAAGCTATGATCACCTGTTGGTCAGCGAGTCCAAGCTTGAGTTGGGGCGTTGATGTCGTCTTGGTGGCGGTCAGTATGGGCGGCTCCCGCGTTCGGCATTTGAAAAACGACGTCAGTAAAACGGCTCTAGGGGCGCTTGCTCGCTCCTGCAGCCCTTTAGCTGTGCTCGGTTGGTCAACACAGTCGCTGCTCTTCGAATCCGTGGTCGCCTTACACAAACTTGTTTTGTTCGGTGACATTTTCAAGTTACACGTTATCCCGTCCGTTATTACGCGCTAGTTTTTGAATTACGTTGGCGGTAAATCGAATTTCCCTTTTATCGTTACGTCGTCTTCATCTTCCTTGCGCGTTTCTGAGACGCTTTCGTTCCTGGTGCATCAGTTTACCTTTTGACACTTGTAGTTGCTAATATCGCATACACACAAAGCATCATGTTGAATTCTATCGTGTTTGACGAGGATTCTCAGTAGGACACACGACGTAGCCCTCCCTATATGCTTAGCAGCGAGTCACACCAGACCAGTTAATGAATTCGACTTATCCGCGTAATTTATGCCGCCGTATTTTTCTGATTCAGTCGAAGCGTCCATTTTACGGGCATCTCGAAACGACGAACCGGTGAATGATGGAACAAACAGCGCCGTCTCTCTCTCTCAGACTCCGGGACTGCGACCGACTAGCTCTCGTCAGGTGTCCACTAGCGTCTATCACCGTCGACTAGCGCGACTCGTTGCTTCGGAACATCGAAATGTCAGCCTCCACATAGAACGTTTATCTTCGCAGACAACGACCGAGGCGACGGCTGCAGTAATGCGCGTGGTAATCAATAAACGACCATAAACGAAGCTTCGCGCCAACTCGGCCGCGCTCACTTGGGCATATTCTGCGTGCTGCTGCACGTGCCGCGTGCTGCACGTGCCCGACCTAACAACCGTCCCCGTGGGGTTTGGTTGTAGGAATGTAATTCGTCTTAAATGACTGTAAGCCATGGTGCAAGTCATCGTTGGTTAGTTCTGGCATTGTCGCGTCTTTACATTGTTGTTCTCCGAAATTCGTCTTATCGTGGCAGCCTGTATGGTGTCAGATCTCCGATGCCTTTTCACGTTTTGGTAGATTGCATTGTCGTTGTTCTGTCGCTCTCTCTCTCTCTTGTTAAACATATATTTAAAAAATATGTTGTCTTAATTTGTTCTGTCGCAATTTTTCATCAAGTGCACACGCTCTCCTATGTAGTGTGTATAGGCCTACCCTGTTTTTGTTCTGTCACTCTCTAACCAAGTAGGTACATTTCTTTGTTCTTAAACTCTCACATAAAGTATATGTACCTTGTCTTTGTTCTCTCATGGTCTCGTCAATTAAGAACGTTGTCTTTGTTATTGTTGTGTATTGTGGAGTTTGCATGTTTGAGGAGACAGATTACGAATAGTAATCAACTACACATGAGGTTGGCGGTATCCCAGAGTGCCCCTGGTATGTATTGCAGAAACGGTACAAAACACGGACGGACACTTATAACTAGTACCCGTTACATCAATACACAACATTTCTCCACCTTAAAAATAGAACTATTCTAAAGAACCATCTGCGACTAATATAGCAAGCTTATACTAAGAGTAACTGGGTGAATAATCACAAATTCAACTTAACAACAGGTTGGATAGCTCGTGATTAACGCCTGACAGCAGCTGGCGACTGAAGGACAATCGGTGTTGGTGACCCTAACCCGTTAGGTGCCTTAGGTGCTTGTTCTGTTTGCCCTCCATGACCTACTGGATCGACCGGATCAACCGGATCGACCACTACAGGCTCTGGCTCGGATGTCACGACAATGGGAGATTCAATCGCGACATCGCTCCAACCTTCTGGTGTAGGTGGGTGGTCATCATTCGCGACCATGTGGTCCACATGAACGGATCGCCTCCTGTTTCCTGGCAATCTTACCAAATATGTCAGTGGCCCTAAAACTCTGACCACCGTTCCCAGTGTCCACTTCTCCATTCTTCTCTCATGTTTCTGACTCTCACTCTCTGGTAGACGTCGAACTTGCGAATGCGTGAATGAGCTCCATTATGCTGTTGTTTCTGTTTTAATTGCCGATCTTGCACTTTTGCTTCGAGACTGGGTTTCGTCATCGCAAGTCTGGTGCGTGGCGCTCGGTTCAGGAACAACTCCGACGGCGTTTTATCCGTAAGCGAATGCGGTGTGTTTCGGTACTGAAACAGTATGTCCGACAGACGGTGTTGCAATGGTAGCTGGCTGTTGGATTTTGCAAGCATCTTCTTGAACGTCTGGACATTTCTCTCCGCGAGGCCGTTCGTCGCCGGGTGGTGAGCTGGACACCGTATGTGCTTGACGCCATTCAACCTCAAGAAACGACCAAATTCCTCGCAAGCGAACTGAGGTCCGTTGTCAGATACCACCTCGCGTGGTAAGCCAAATGCTGCAAACATTCTTCTCAGTTGCACTATCGTCTTGCTTGCAGTAGTGCGAGACATTGAGACCACTTCCAGCCACCACGACAAGGAAGTTCTGTCCGTCTTTTTCAGCAAAATCCACATGATACGTTCCCATGGTCCCGTAGCCCCCGGCCATGGCACCAGTGGTGCTACCTTCGGCGTGCTGGCTACCTGGCTGCATTCCCGACAGTTTCGGACACAGTCCTCGATATCCATCAACAACTGGTCTACTTCTGTAGCGATCTAGGGATTGACACTGAAAATTGCACCCCAGTTAAGTGGTATCTGCTTTAACCAATCCCGCCCCATCAATGCTGGTCGTGACCCGTTCGCCACAAACACCTGCAATGAATACTTGTTACCACGATATCTGACAGGCACACACACTTTGCCTGCCAATGGGATTATTTCTCCGATGTATGACCTTAGCTTCAGACCGGTTTGTTCTAGTGGAAAGCTACGCAAGACATTTGTGTACACATTCTCCGGTACAATAGACACCGCCGCCCCAGTATCTACAAGCATTGACACATTGTGTCCATTTAACTCCATATTCACATGTATGCCTCTCTTAACCTCGCTAGCTGTGTACACTCCATGTAGACCTAGGTCACTTTGACTGCCATAAGCATCAGTAGCCTCATCATCATCAACATAATAAACCTCTCTGCCTACACTGATCTCCCTTCGGCCTTTTGACTTGCACATTTTTGCTACATGACCAATTTTACCACACAAGTAACATTTTGGATCAATGAATTTGCATTTAGCAGCAGAGTGGTGTCTGCCGCATTGGAAGCACTCTCGGTCAGCCGGCACCATCGTCTGCTTCTGTCTTGGTGATCCCCGACTAGTCACGTGATGCACCGCTGCCGTCGCCGATGGAGTATCTTCGGGCGTTTCATTGACTCCGCTGAGGTCTTCACGGCCATTTCCTCGGCGATCGCCGTCTGATAAGCCTCATTGAACGTTAGCGAATTGTCTCTGAACATTAACTTCGCTTGTACCGCCGTCAAGTTCAGGCCCTTTACGAACATGTCTCTCAGAGCCTCATCTTGATAATCACGTGGGTACTCACATTCACCGGATAACTCACGCAACGCCAGCGCAAACTGCGCCACTGTTTCTGAAGGCCTACGCCGTCTGTTCATGAATTTGTTTCTCAAGCCTATGATTGTTAGTTGCTGTTTGTAAACCGTGGTCGCCGCACGAATTACCTCATCGCAGTCCGCATTTGCCGGTGTCTCCGGCTTCAGTTGCGTCTTCAACTTCGCGTAGCATTTAGCGCCAACGTTTGACAGGAAAATGCTCTTTTTGACATCTGCGGATACGCCGTTACTGATCACGAAGAACTCGAACCGTTCAACGTAGTTTTCGAACCTCTCCTTCTCTTCCACATACGGCTCGAAGCGGGCGCTCTTCCCCGACATGCTTAAGTTCATTTTCTCGTCGCCACTGTTGTGTATTGTGGAGTTTGCATGTTTAAGGAGACAGATTACGAATAGTAATCAACTACACATGAGGTTGGCGGTATCCCAGAGTGCCCCTGGTATGTATTGCAGAAACGGTACAAAACACGGACGGACACTTACAGCTAGTACCCGTTACATCAATATACAACAGTTATATCGTTCTCCCACGTTCTGTCTACAGCTGTAGGGTAGACCGGGGATGGCGGATCCAGGGGTATATGGGAACACATGCCCCTAGACCTTTGGTATTTCCTTTAGAATGTGCCCGCGCTATCGTGAGTGTCCCTAGACCTTCAAGTGTTGGTATTTTGGGGGAGCCTCAAGAATCGGCCTCTTTCGAAGTCCGCGAACCACTGACGTCTGCCACACCTCGACGTTATAATGAGTGGTTTTACGACGTTTTAATGAGCACAATTAGTCGGCGTACATTAAGTACATTAACAGTGATTACTGATGCGCTATAAGGTAAGTCGATTGGTCTTTACACGTAGGCACTGCAGGGCACTTATATAATTTAGGTCGAAGTTTAATTCCACAGAGCGAGGCCTGGAAGCTAGCCGCGGATTTCTTACAGTTACCGTGACTTTGATAATCAAGGAGGGGAAGACTTAAACGCAATGGACTGAACCCAAGTATAGTCGAATTGTGGCACAGTCCTTGAGTGTTTATTTGTTTGGATGATACAAGATTTGGATGACCCGTTACTACGACAACGTTTGCTCTCGCAACTCCCTATTTATTATGTTTATTATAACAAGTTTTATTCGTTAACTACTAAGTTTTGATAATTTACTGAAACATGACTTACAAACTGAAACCGCTTGATATTAACTGATAGCAACTGAACCGTGACGCACGCAAGTGGCAACGACAACGAAGCTCGTCTGGACACAGTCTATTAGTTGTGAAAGCCGACACTCTTAGGGATTATCTCAAAACGTCGATGTCCGATATCAGACGGAATTATTTTCATCTGGCCTCAGCTCCCCACCCCCAACCCTGCTTAGATAAAAGTTTGTAAACTTTGATCTGATTATATTAATATATTATGTATCGATCCGAAGCGTAACATATCGATGTCCGACACCAGACGATATCGAACATTGATGTTCTGAAATGATCCACTAGTTGCCTGGAGAAATGCATAGTAATAGTCACGTAGCTATAAATAAATACGCCGTATACATGTCACTATGACACAAACGGTCCTTTGAAAACGCACAGCTGCCCGCGACAGGTGGTGAACAGGTCGACACTAGGTGACTGCAGTGTTGATCGACTGCATATATATATATATAAGTATAAAGGTAAGAAATCGTAAGTTCTTATATATCGCGGTATCCAGTCCTTGGCATTGTTCAGAACGTCTCAAACACTTTAGACCTATATCCTAGCAGACTGTTCAATCGAACACCGTCTCGACTTCTCTGTGAAGAATGCAGCCACGCTGCAAATGCAATGTAAAATGTAAGAACTTGACCATTGTTCCAAACGGCAGCAACATGCACCGCACTTCAGTCCTTTCAGTTAGCTTACTAAACTAAATACAACAAATATGCAAAAAATACGTTTTCCACATGTCAGCACTGTTTCATTCAGGTGTGAGCATCGTCCTCCTAATGCTGTATCATCCGTATCAACGCTGTGTCACCCATGTCACACACACACGCACGCAGCCACACACACACACGCACGCACGCACGCAGTATCAACACAATGTCCTCCGTTTCAGCACACACACGCACACACCACGCACTCACGCACGCACGCACACACACAAACGTACACACACACACAAACGGACACACACACACACACACTCACACACACACACACACACACACACACACACACACACACACACACACACACACACACACACACACACACACACACACACACAAACAAACGCACACTCACACAATCGTGTGCGCGTCTGTGTCGGCCTTGACCGTGCCTTGCATGGCCTGGCAGCGCCGGTAGCTAGACTGACGCATTAGACCTCTTCAATAGCCAACGCATTTTGGAGATAAATATGCTCTTCATAGACATTTATAAATAGCCATTACTTTACCAGTGAATCATAGGGTACGCGTCGCGTGGTTGCAACGCTTGACTTAACAGTCGAGGAGGTCGAGGTATTTGAATGCCTGTATAACGGCTGTGCATTCAGTTACATAGGTGACGTGAAATGGCGGCCCTTTTGGCGTCTCACATTCGTCTGGGAAAATAGTGCACTTTACATTGTTTCCGGTAGTCTCGGTTTACCAGGAATCCGGGTAGAGATCGTCATTGGCTCTCAGGTTAAGTACACCACAATACTGAAATAAAAGTAGACATTTATCATTTGACAAAGTTGCTTTAAAAACTATTCAAAATGTTATGTTGCATTCTGAGATCGGCCATCTTTTAAATAATGCATTTTCATAAAATCAACATGTCGCATGCATTTTGCACAACTACACATTGTCTTTGTTTCACATAATATGCAATTTTAAGATAAAACGGCGCAACAGACGAACTATTATATCCGCGTGTCATTACGTTTATTATTCTAATAACTGGACTTGGTAACCGGTAATTTTTCAAAGCTTCATTTATCGAATAACATATCAAATGCCAATGTGACATGTATGCGACAGCAAGTATGATCAATTAAATAAGTATTGTTAATGTTGTACATACATTAAAAAACCCAGTTTAAAATGGTAGTATAATTAAGAAAGCAACGTTAACTTGTTTTGAAACAAGTCATGCAAAATAATAAACCGTAATTAAAATTTTGCATTCCCAAAGTGAAGTTCGCAGCCCTCAGGTGGTCCGCGGGACGGTATGAGGTGGTCTCAAGGTACAACGTATGCAATATCTACCCATACACACGCACACGCCCACGCACCCGTTCACACGCGCACACACTCACAAACACACGCTCGCAAGCACTGAAAGAAATGCTGAAAGAGGACATTTTATTATGCATTCCTGGAATTGCCGGGACAGACAACTGCTGCTGAGATATTCAAATTACTGAACGACTTCATCGTTTCACACGCTTTGGATTGGCAAAATTGTATAGGCATTTGTGCTGGTGGAGCACCGGCGATGACGGGAAGGGGAAGTGGGGTCATTACTCGAGTGTAGGAAGGTGCGCCTTATATAACGGCCACTTACGGCACGCTGCAACATCAGGAATTAGCAACAAAATACATGAACGAAGAGCCGCAGTTTGCTGGTTGAATTATGTGCTAAAATAGTAAACTGTGTGAAAGTAAATCCTCTCAAGACATGTTTGTTGAGAATTCAGCGTGAGGAAATAGAAGGTGTCTTGCCTCACTCCGAAATAAGATGGCTGTCAACGGGGAGAGTAGTGAAACGTGTGTACCATCTCCGTGAAGACCTGAAAGAATTTCTACATCACGTCTGCGTTACCTGGCAGATATATTTCATGAATGAATGCTTGAATGCTTTTTTTTACTTCAGGTACAAAAAACCTGCATGTACAATTAAGTAATACATACAAATCGGAATAAAAGGTCACCACTAAAAATAATAAGTAAAATATATAAATGAGTAAACCAAACTAATAAGTTAAGAGATATAAAAAAGTAATAAAAATAGAAGAAAAAAAAAATACGTAAAAAAGATATATAATATAGTTACTATTTTACAATATATATATATTTTGACCAGCAAGACCTCATGGGCCCATAAACAATTTCTCTATAGTTACATAAATATGTTATCATATTATTGTTAATATTAAGAACCCGTTTTCTGAAACCATAAACATTTTTGCGCAATAGGGCGTCAAATGAGTCAATGGCGTCATTTACAAACATATTACTCGCACTGTCCCATCGGTAGTATCCTAGGATCCGTTTATGCATATTGTTGTATGCGACTTTAAGTTTTAAATTGGTGCCCTTGTTGAAATGTACCCAGAGTTCGGAAAGGTAAATTGAACAACACTATGCATGGAACAGGTTGAACACCGATGGAACAGTTATGGAATTTTCGGATGATGCTGTTGGACCTGGCATAAAAGCTGCGCAGGTGTCTTAGTGTATCTTCACCATCCTACAAGTCGTTACAGATAATCACCCCTAAATATGTTGTCATTGATTTCAACATATGCCAGTTTGTTTCTGTGCAAGTAAATATATGGACATCTGAGATGAAAACCACGTGGTTTGAAAACCCTTCATACTGTATTTATAGGATGATATATAATGTCATTGTCGAAGCCAAAGATGGCACAAATATTCAGCAATGCCTGGAACCCACTGGGACTAGGTGCAATAAATAAATATGAAGATAAAATACCACCATGTCTAACACCATTTGAGACATTAAAATGTCAGAGGTCGTTTAATACAAAACATTTGGGTTCTGTACCAGTATAAAAAAATTCGTACGAGTAGGATTGGCACACAACGATTAAGCAACTTTTGTAATGAGTGTCCAATGGTTGACTTTACCAAATGCTTTTGATGCATCTAAAAAAATCTAAAAAGCATGTATATCTAAAAAGCATGTATACACAGGACTAGTGTAGCTTTAATAATATTGAATAAAAATTTTCACGCATATATACAATGATCAGCAGAATGGCCCTTCTTGAATCCAAACTGATTGTTTGTTGTATCAAGGTAAGATTCCATAAGTTCAAGTAATACAATTTCAAATATTTTAGAAGCAACCGTGACCAATGCTATAGTTCTGTAGTTGTTAACATCACTTGTATCACTAGACTTGTTTTTCACCAAGGGTATAATAATAGTTTTCCTAAAGTCATCAGGCAGATATCCATGTGAGATAACACCAGTGTACAAAATGGACAATAATATAGTGATGCGCCTGTCCGCATGTATAAAATGTTCTGCAAATAGCCCATCATTACCACACGCTTTACCAAACTTCAGTTGGTCTATAGCATTCTGCACCATGCAAGGTGTAATGTGTATATCATTGTCTATAGCATTCTGCACCATGCAAGGTGTAATGTGTATATCATTGTCTATAGCATTCTGCACCATGCAAGGTGTAATGTGTATATCATTGTCTATAGCATTCTGCACCATGCAAGGTGTAATGTGTATATCATTGTCTATAGCATTCTGCACCATGCAAGGTGTAATGTGTATATCATTGTCGTTACACACACTCCCAGTATTGTGTATACGCTCTTTTACATTTTGCATATTTACATCTGAAGTGACATTATTTAATAGTGATTCAAAATGTGTTTTCCACATGGCGGATTTGGAAAACGTTGACAATAGAAGCATTAGGTAAAACTTTCTTGTATGATTTGGATACATTTTTCAAAAAAAGAAGCTGTACCTTTAGTATGCATGAATTTAGACATGGCAACTACTCGAGCCATTTCTTCTCTTTGTTGACACCGTTTGAGTAAATATTTAAAATGTAACCTAGCTCTTCGCGTCAGTTCACATATTGGACAATGCTTGGGGTTTCCCATATTGCGCTACAGAATATTCCCGAAGTGCAGTGCTTATATCATCAAATAGTTTATCAATGTTAAATATACACTGTCTATTTGAGCAATCAATGTGTACGTAAATGATTCTGGAATTAGTACTTTGTCTAGATGTACAACACTATTCTTTACATATTCTCGGATATTATAAACTGGTGCTTTAGACCATTTAACAATTGAACACATTTTATCTGCACACTTTGCCGTAAAGACATTGTCTTGACTTTCTGCAGTTACAACAATAGAGATAACAAGTCGTATAGGGCATTTATATAAAATGTGTAAGTCAGTGAGGAAGTTGTGTTAGTCTTGACCTCGCGATCAAAAACACTGATCATCTGCTGATCATCTGCTACACAGCGCCTGTTCGGAAAGGGCTAGGGTGCAGCGCCTGAAGTCACGACACCCTTTCTTCAACAGCCAAACACGCGAAACTGTCTGGGCCCAAGCAAAACAACAGCACATTGGGTATCAGCAAAATGTAGAGAGAATTGGCTGTCAAAACCAATCTCATTACACAGGTTCATTTCAGAACCATACATACATTGTGCTGGTTTCGACCTCCCGTGAAAGACAAGGACGAAGCTGAACCGCCTGCGAACTGCAGTTGGGAGATTCAACGCATCTATGTATAGTTTGGGACTACGTGAAAGTGCTGCGTGTTAGTGCTACAGTATCACCCACTGCACTCTCTACGGTGCTCCAAACGGAGATATTAGCATCGCAGAGCTGGATCTGGCGTCCCCCGAGTGGCTGCTCGACAACATTCTGCAAGTCTCGGCTGTAGCCACACACGGAGGGTGATTTTGACTTCTTGATTTTCATGGCTCATGGTTACAGTCTTTTTACGCTGGTTTTAAGATCAAAAGCTGTGCATGTTTTGCTAAGCTGTTCAAAATTAATTGTAGCTGTTCCTCGGAATGGGAGCAGAAGACAGCATCATCGGCATAGAGGGTCTAGCACACGTGAAGCGCTGTTGTTTTGTCATGGCCTTCAATTGAGACGTTGAATAAATGCTTGCGTCAAACCTCGTCCTCAAACTCATTCCAGGATGAGCAGTGTTCCCATTTTGCACAGCTTGTTTTGAGTCCCTAGGCAAATACAGTTAATGTATCAATTGGACATTACAACGTTTGTGTGCGGTATGCATAGCAAAAATGAGTGTTCTGAACTGGAAAATATCACCAAAGGTATGTTATGAAGTACTGCATCCCTGCAGAGGGAATATACCGGGTATTGGTTGTGTGGCAACAGCCAACTACTTCTTTCCAAGGGCAGATTATTGACATACTTGCTGCAATCTGCCACGGATGTGCTGAATGCGGGCCGAGTCTTCAATGTATAGCCAAAGTGCTACAACTGAAACCACGAAGAGATATCAAAGTCAGTGTCCTTAAAATACAAAAGAAAACACCACTAGAGAGGGGATGGGAATTAGGGAGAGAGAGTGTGTGTGGGGATGGGTGGATGGATGGAGGGAGGGAGGGAGGGCGTTAGAGAGAGAGGGAGGGACGCAGAGATAGAGATAGAGAGAGAAGAGACAGAGAAGACAGCGAGAGAATAGACATAAGATAGATGGTGAGAGATGGACAGAGAGATAGAGAGAGACTGAAAGACAGAGAGAGAGGGAGAGAGAGAGAGAGAGAGAGAGAGAGAGAGAGAGAGAGAGAGAGAGAGAGAGAGAGAGAGAGAGAGAGAGAGAGAGAGAGAGAGAGAGAGAGAGAGAGAGAGAGAGAGAGAGAGAGAGAGAGAGAGAATACAGAGAAGAGAGCCAGCGAGAGAAGAGACAACAGAGACAGAAGATAGAGAGAGGGTGAGAGATGGCAGGGAGAGAGGGGGGAGAAACCGCTCTTATCTTAAAACATCGCCACAGCTTTTTCAAGTTGGAGACTCGGTTTTGTCATATGTTATTGTTGTCACTGCTGCTGTTGATCTGACGTTTATGTGTGTTTGTTTTTGTTGTTGTTGCAGATTCCACGTTAAAGCCATGCAGACATGGCTGCCTCGGGTAATGCTGTCAATATATACCAAGACGACGAATACAAAAACTTCTTAAAAATCGGCCAGGCTTTAAAATGCACTGGCACAGGACTGGCTGAGTTCTGCACTAATACCATCGACAACTTCCACCGCTCACTCTCCCACGGAACGTGTCAAAACCCAAACATAAACACACGCAAGAAAATCAAACAAGAAAATGGACAGTGGACGATCGATTGCCAGTGTGGCGTGTGTGAGCTGTGGCTGCGTAGTATCGAACAAGCAGCACAACCCCACGCCAAACTCAGCTGGGCCAACACCGATGCCCGCAAGTGGGCGGCTCATCCATGGCAACTAGCGAAGGTGTACATGGGCGCAGGGAAGGACAGGACCAATCACGACCCAGCTGACACCGACACGGCTGGATTGCTGCAATTAATTATCAATTGCAAGCAGTTTAATATTAACAGGCCAACAAAGAAGAAAGTGGAAAAGGTCAGTAATATATGTTCTCATTTATTTTTGTTATTAAATGGTGTCGTGATGATTAAAAATACAGTGACACCGGATGTTAATTAATACTAAATATAACTATACATTTTGACTTTTTTGATAACGCAAATAAACAGAACATAACAGATGTATGAGGGTTTTCCATATACATTTATAAGAAACAATTTTATTACACATATTTATATATACATACATATATATATATATATATATATATATGGGCAATTCTACCGTCACTCACGGTACATTTATACTTTTTTGGGTCTTTCAACATATCATATCTGAAAATATTTTTGAGCCATCTAAAACATTTAAAGCATATATAGTGACTTGAGGGTATAATCTACATCACTACATAGACAGTTATTCAAAATGTTATATTTTCTAGTAAATACATAGAATTTAGTAGCCGTCACTCACGTTACAAAAAGACATAAATATTTTTGATTCAACTTAGCAGCTAAATTCTTCTAAAACTATTGGCGATAGCATAAAATCATCTAACTATTTGTTTAGGTGTGAATTTAATCTAAACAAGACAGTTTAACTTTCTTCTATGATATATTTTAGCCACCAACTGCACATCAGAGAGAAACAATGTCGTCACTCACGTTACGTCACTCACGTTATAACCTCACAATAACATTACATGTGAAAAATTCAACCAGTAAATAATGGTATTTTAAACAGCATTTATATTTTCTTGCATTTTCGACATGCATACAAGTGTAAGGAAACTTGTAATAACACATATAATATATATCGCTATTCATTTCAACCTTTCCTTCGTACATATGTACCTAAGATATACACGTAAAAAAAGGCAGAACTAAAATGTAAATTAGCCACTTAAAAATCTTTGAAATTGTTAAAAACCTAATAAAAGTGTACACTATCCAGAATCACAATGACTACATTACTTATATTACAAATAAGCATAACCAATTATTATTAATTTTGCACGTAATCATGTTTACAAAATAAGAAACCTCACCAGGGTAGACATAATCATATTCCACAATGACCCAGTCACTAACATGCACTACGTATTCTCGTTACTCACCAAAGAATCTAAATCTCTACAGAGTATGGGGAGTGAGGACCACAAGTTTTTAGTTTTAGTTCAAGATACTTTCCTTTCTCAACATGTGCTAGAACCAACCAGGGGTGAGAGTGTGATAGACATAGTTTTGTCCTCACAGAATGAATTAGTTGACAATGTCAAGATATGTGAGCCACTGGGGAGTAGTGATCACAACCAGATACATTTTATTATCAAAGTAAAATCAGAAAGGAATAGTAAAAAGCAGTATAGGAGAAATTTCCACAAAGGAAGGTATAAGGACATGAGGAAATATTTAGCAAAGATAGACAGGAATAACACACTGAAAAATAAGACAGCAACAGAATGCTGGAATATATTAATGAGTGAAATTAAGTGCATAGTTGATAAATTTGTACCCTTCAAAAAACAAGGGAAACGGTCCAAAAAGAAACACTTATCGAAAGAAGCCATTAGAAAAATTAAGTATAAACAAATGATGTGGAAGTCATATAGATGTACTGGAAATGATGAAGACTACAACAATTACAAAGGAGCACTTAACCAAGCTACAGCTGAAATTAGAAATTCAAAGAGAAGCTACGAACAACAATTAGCTAGTAATATAAAACATGACAGCAAGAGTTTTTATGCGTATGTTCGAAGCAAACAGAAAGTTCAAGATAAGGTCGGTCCTCTAGAAGATAGTGTTGGAAATATAATATCAGAGGGATTCTTAATGGCAGAAGACCTGAATGAGTACTTTAGTTCAGTGTTTACCAGGGAAGATATTAGTTCACTGCCAGTACCAGAGGCCAAGTTCAAGGGGGCAGATTCAGACTATTTAAAACAATTAATTGTAACCCCGGAAATGGTAGCTAAGAAAATAAGGGCTATGAAGGATAATAAATAATCTGGAGTGGATGGGATTCCGCCCAAACTACTATTGGAAATTGTAGAACAAATTAGCGTACCGTTTGCAACAGTTTTCAATTTGTTATTAGAAGAGGGAGTGGTTCCTTTAGAACGGAAAGAGGCAAACATTATACCGTTATTTATAAAAGGTTCGAAAAACAAGTCAGAGAACTATAGACCAGTGAGTTTAACATAAGTGATTTCCAAATTATTAGAAAGACTAATTAAAGATCACTTGGTGGATTTTCTTGTTAAACATAACTTGATACACCTATCTCAACATCTCAATGGAACAGATTATCTGCTGATTGTGTGGGTGCTAGTAGCGTGAATATGTTTAAAAATACCTCAGAAGAGCGGGATACTCATAAATAAAAGGTTTGCACTATAAGCCAAAGGGCTTCCTTGTCCACCTGCCATCTAGAGTTAATTCTCTGGGTGGCATTCTTGTTCAATCTTGTTAAAACTACACCACTATTGTCTTACTACCTTGTCAGGATTGGAGTGATCAGAGAAGATTTGATTGGTCATCTTCATGCTTACAGTCAATATTGCCGATGTTTTGGCTAGCAGGCATTTCATTAAAGGCATTTGCTTATCAAGAGACCAATTGTTTGTATCTATACGTAATCGGTAAATAATTGTAGTCAATTCCATATAATTTTGGACATAATGAAAAGCATAACTTCACATATATTGACAATTTAATGTTTGTAATATATTGAACAGATATTTTTGGTGTAACAATTAGAGTTACACATCAATGGTATATTACAATTGTGGACAGGACATTTGCAATGGTTTCATGGGTAAACGTTTCTAACGTTCTCTCTAAAACTTTCTGCAACTCAAAGCCCAATTTCCATTTCAGGTTTGAAATGAAGAAAGATATGTAATCAATACAGGTCACTGGTTTCAAGCTACCTATATTTCCAGAATCACCAGATCACCAGAGCCAGCACTAGTATGATTCTAAGGACGTCACTCACGTTACACATCATCACTCATGTTACATTGTCACTCACGTTACTGATTTTTAGCTCAGATTACATAAATTCTATTAGGCATACATGTGAATTTGGTTTTGTTTTACATAAAACGTAGCTAGTAGAAGAAGAAACAACAGTTTCCGTGAATACACTTCTTGCTTTCAAACATGAGATTAAAATATTCACATATTCGTCACTCGCGTTAAGTGACGGCCACCAGTAACGCTTCTGGCAATAATGCAATAATGTGGATGACACAACTGTGCACTACTAAATGCGAGTATCTACGTTATCAAAATATAGATTACTTAACTTGGTATAGTGTAATACTAAAATGGAAACGGGCCTAGTGTTTGTGGTAAGTTTCAGAGATAAAATTTTAAAATAAAAGCCTGACCATTCCAAATGCTCCTATTCACAATTACCAAATAGCATTTGTGTGTTACTTTCATTTTTATTACACCCAACATATGTACAATATCATACAATTAATAAATTGTCAATATGAGAAGATTTATTTTTCAGTGCCTTATCCAAAGGGTTTGGCCATATATATATATATATGTTTATATATATATATGTTTATATATATATATATATATATATCTATATATATATATATATTATATATATATTTTTTTTTTACTTCTGCTATAATACGTTGTGGAATGCGACGCAGGGATTACACTCATATATACCGAACAGTTCTCAAATACAAGGATCTGTTTTGGTGCTGTCGCAGGTGATCAAACTTAGGAACGAACTGATGCATTCGGCCGAATTTCGAATCACTTCGGCTGAACTGACGACAAAGCTGGATGCTATGCGAAACCTGCTACAGGTCCCAATTTTGCAAGCGTCCCCAACCGCACAAACAGCAATTGCGAACATCAATGACGTATGTATTATGATAATAATGTTTGCACTTGCTAACGCAATATGCTGGCCACTTCAAGAGGGCAATGGATCAACCCATCTCGAACCTGGTGTTGTGTGAACCTCCTAGAGGTGTAGCAGGGCAGGAATGCCTTGGCGTACCCAGATATCCTCGCTGGAGATGTTGCTTGGGTTAGTCGAAGTCTCCCAACTTATGCACAATAAGAAAGTGCAGAGAGAAAATGTTACCGCTTCCGTTTCGTCCACAGATATCGAATGATCATGAATGTACGAATTTGATTGACATTTAACAATGTGATGTATTTATAATTATCAACACTAACATGTATAGAAACCAGTGGTAACCAGAAATAAAATAAAATAAGTGTAAGTTACCGTACAGGTAGAATGTATCTTATATGTGATTAAACAATTAATTATGCTCAAGTGGAGGACGAATGTATATTCCCAAACATTCGTACATATGTTGCCATAAATTTAGATCACAACCACGTGCTTTATTACATATTGAAACCATTGATTTTATTTTGTTATCATATGGTGTTATAGATTGAGTCCACCACCTTGGATATCAATGACCGTGACGTCATTCTGCAGGAACGTGATATGTGGAAGGAAATGGTAGCGGACCAGTCAAATAATACAGAGGTATATTGGACATGGAACTCACATTGTTACCCCAATAATCAATTCCTTTAAAATATACTCGTTTAACTTAAGATATGTCTGATATATCACATCAACTAATCGGGAGTTTCTTTTATTTATTGCTCTTTTTAACGGTGTTATATATATATATATATATATATGTATATATATATTACAATTTGTGCTTCTCCTCAGAGGCTCCGAGATTCACTCGCCCCTTTCTATGTTCATTCGCTACCTTGAACCGGTGCCCTCTGGTCTACCAATTAGCGATGTATTTCAGAAAACAATTATGGTTATTTGGTTGGGTTTTTATCTGCTTTCCCTTTCTTGAAAAGCTTTCACGTACCTGACAGAACTAAATGGTAACCGATTCACCAGATGGCGCTACTATAAGCTAGTATTCTTCATGGGTGTAAGCAACTAGTGTAATACATCCTCAACACGCCTTAGCATCCACTCTGGATTTGTTCTTGCTTCATGGTTGCAAGCAACTAGTGTAATACATCCTCAACACGCCTTAGCATCCACTCTGGATTTGTTCTTGCTTTATGGTTGCAAGCAACTAGTGTAATACATCCTCAACACGCCTTAGCATCCACTCTGGATTTGTTCTTGCTTCATGGTTGCAAGCAACTAGTGTAATACATCCTCAACACGCCTTAGCATCCACTCTGGATTTGTTCTTGCTTCATGGTTGCAAGCAACTAGTGTAATACATCCTCAACACGCCTTAGCATCCACTCTTGATTTGTTCTTGCTTCATGGTTGCAAGCAACTAGTGTAATACATCCTCAACACGCCTTAGCACCCACTCTGGATTTGTTCTTGCTTCATGGTTGCAAGCAACTAGTGTAATACATCTTCAACACGCCTTAGCATTCACTCTTGATTTGTTCTTGATTCATGGTTGCAAGCAACTAGTGTAATACATCCTCAACACGCCTTAGCATCCACTCTGGATTTGTTCTTGCTTCATGGTTGCAAGCAACTAGTGTAATACATCCTCAACACGCCTTAGCATCCACTCTGGATTTGTTCTTGCTTCATGGTTGCAAGCAACTAGTGTAATACATCCTCAACACGCCTTAGCATCCACTCTTGATTTGTTCTTGCTTCATGGTTGCAAGCAACTAGTGTAATACATCCTCAACACGCCTTAGCACCCACTCTGGATTTGTTCTTGCTTCATGGTTGCAAGCAACTAGTGTAATACATCTTCAACACGCCTTAGCATTCACTCTTGATTTGTTCTTGATTCATGGTTGCAAGCAACTAGTGTAATACATCCTCAACACGCCTTAGCATCCACTCTGGATTTGTTCTTGCTTCATGGTTGCAAGCAACTAGTGTAATACATCCTCAACATGCCTTAGCATCCACTCTTGATTTGTTCTTGCTTCATGGTTGCAAGCAACTAGTGTAATACATCCTCAACACGACTTAGCATCCACTCTGGATTTGTTCTTAGTATTTTGCAGTTTTAAATTCGGCAGAAATGTGACGTATGCTAGCGCTACCCTCAATTGATGGGTCGCTTAACTGGTGTGCTAATACGCCTCCCTTGTCTTGTGTTCCTAATAGTAGAACCAATGAACACTGACACAAACCTAGAACGCAGGTTATGTCACTCATGATTCAAAACGATATTATACTTGTATGGTGTTTGACCTGTGCAGTAATAACAGTTGTTATGGTATTTTAGAAGCTCGTGAAAGTAATCCAATCAAACGAAACTTTAAATCAGCGACTTGAAGGAATCTTGAAACGATTTGAAAAACTACTCGTGCAACAAGGCGAAACAGAAGAATCCAAAGCAGAAGAAAGGCGAGGTGTGTCGCTTTTGTATATTGCTCTTAGTACCGTAGCATATTGCCTTTCGTTAAAACGAATGCATCTGTTCCATTATCTGGGATGACTCTCTTAAGCCAGGGGTGGAAGTGTATAATTGTTGGCAGGAAGTTCGCTGAAGTAGTTGTCTTGAATGTGGGAAGTACGCGAACGCGCCGGATATCAACGGCCTTTGTGCGTAGCCCCGCCTGCTATACTGCGAATAGTCGATGTTTACTATATAAATGTTGCATTTACAATGTGAACATTTTGCGAATATATCCAAGTTCAAGATTCTAGACACAAAACTCTTGTGCACCTACTTCTGTTTATTTACACGTTATTTATGTTAACCGCCTGTATCCTCAGCACTTTGACGGTAGGCGGAAGTACGGAAGAAGAAGTAGAAATCAAATTGCGTTTCGGCTTATGAAACGCATCATAATCAAGACATTTATTCTAATATTAAGAACATTTTATTAAACAAATGATGAACAAACAAAGTTATTTTAACAAGCTATCGAGGATCAGACGTGAGACAACAATGGCTGCCACCTGCCAATGAGTAACTAAATGTTGTTATAATTTGAATTATAAAAAGAAAGCGATAGAAGAATAATGACACAAGTTTTTTCTGCCACGGATATGGACCACCCTTTCCTTTGTGAAACTCGCTAGTACCATAGAACGAATAGTCTCTATTGCCCTTCAACCGGAAGTGTAGTGCAATATATAGTATGCACTGCAATATAGAAATGTGTGTTGATACGTACATCTTGTGTTGTTTTAATGATGTTGTTGTTGTTGTTGTTGTTGTTATTGTTGTTGTTGTGTCCGAGCCACTGTTTCCAGTCCATACAGGCATACGCGTATAACACAAGCTCTGAGAACTTTCCATTTAAACTTTTAGAAATGTGTCTGTCCACCATTAGTCTTTCTAATTTCTCCAAGCATTCGTTCCCGCTTGTATCCGACGTCGCACCTCTACCTCTAAATTCCTAACATCCACAATCATTCCTCTGAGGTATACTAAACCATCCATTAGCTTTATGCCCATCCCTTTCAAACTGATGATCAACTCATCTCTCTTGTGGCCAATCTACACCACTTCTGGTTTCTCCAGACTTATTCTCAGTCCATGCTCCGAGAACACCTCCCATTCCTCCGACACGTGTTGTAGTTCTTGCTTGCTCTCTGCAGTTTTGGCCAGATCGTCTGCATACGTCATCCTTACGAGAATATCCTTTGTGCTAATATTCCTGATTACGTCCATCACCACGATAAACAGAAAAGGGCTAAGGCCACGTGATTTCTTCAAACCGATATGTATATCTCTCCAATGTTTGATAATCCATGCACATTAATATAGAAATCAACATAAGCTTTAACGATATGTTATAAGTTTCAATTTGCGACGGACAAACTTAACCAAACAATGTGCGCAGTGGTTTAATTTTCTATTTAAGTTAGCTTTTTTAGTATGTTGGCAATATTAGCATTTATTTTCAAGCACTTGGTAGGAAATGTTTGCCTACAATTAGTAACCATGTTTGTTTCTGCGTACAAACACAAGACAACCGAGAATTTGTTTAATGTAATGCAAGAACTCATGTTGGCAATGCAGGATGGACATTGACATAGATTAATTTGTTATAATTTTTCTCTCTTATCCGTAATGCAATAGTTACCATGGCCTTTAGATCATATGGCACACATGCCAAGTCTACCGGCAGTAGACTTCACTACTTGTTTTTCATAATTTCACGATCTACCGCTTTAGTACCGACATCTATCGTCAGACCGATATTTCACGGTATTTGTTTCTGATTTTAAATCGTTCTAAACCGGTTAATGTAAAGGCTTAATAACATAATTACTAATTTTGAATCCAATTATATTGTCTAACCAGTAATTTACGTTGAAAATGCATCAACATTAGTAAATGTATCCTAAAACAATTATCCGGTTATGGAGCGATTACCTGCACTCCCCCTGGCGACTGCAGCCAAACTGGGGTACATGGGAGACTGGGAGAGAGCATAGTTAAGATACACCTAAACAAGAGAATGCAACCCATGTTTTGTCAGGTAACAGATAGATCCTTTGTACGTGTACTGGATGCCATGCTGTTGGGTCCTACATTTTATGCTTATGGGTTAGTTTTTAACAAGATTTAACAAGATTGCCGTCCAGAGCTACAAGCTCCAGACGGCATGCGGACAAGGAAGCCTTTGGCTTATCGAGAGTCCAACAATTTTCCAACTACGTATAGCCCGCCCTCCCCAGATAGCTGTCAGTTTTATTTTTGAACATATCCACACTGCTAATCATCAGATAATTTGTTTCCATCATCCTCTAAGAGAATGACTATTTTCTCACATCTAACCTACACTGTTCTTTAACTAATGTGCCCTGTGGTTTTTCTGCCTTCTTTAAGTTTGAAGAAAATATTTCTATCAATAAAAATATCTTCGTAACCGTTCATTGTTTTAAAAACTTCTATGTTGGTATCCTCTTAGTCCCCTGGCCTCTAAAGTGACAACCCGCATTCTAATAGGCGTCTTTCATAAGTAAGATCTTTCAGTTCAGTAATCAGCTTAGTGGGCCTCAGGTCTGCCTGAAAGCATTTGTTTTGTATTGCCTTTGTAGAAAAACGAAATGTCAGTAATGCAGAAAGAGAACACACTCGTGAAACGCCGCATAGACAACTCTCTAGCACAGGTATAATGGCGTGTTGTTTCAACTATGCTTCGTGGTTATTCCTGGCGAAACAAAAATACTTACCTCCGGGTAAGCAAACATATTTGTGATATGATAATACATATAATTTCATTAACACAGTCATCAGATAATTTGTTCCCATCATCCTCTGAGAGAATGAGTATTTTCTCACATCTAACCTACACTGTTCTTTAACTAATGCCACATTGTGCCCTCTGGTTTTACTGCTTTCTTTATGTTTGAAGAAAATATTTCTATCAATAAAATTATCTTCGTAACCATTCATTGTTTTAATAACTTCTATGTTGGTCTCCTTTTAGTCTCCTAGCGTCTAATGTGACAACCCGCATTCTAATAGGCGTCTTTCATAACTAAGATTTTTCAGTTCAGTAATCAGCTTGGTGGGCCTCAAGTCTGCCTGAAAGCATTTGTTTTGTATTGCCTTTGTAGAAAGAAGACATGTCAGTAACACAGAAAGAGAACACACTCGTGAAACGCCGCATAGACAACTCTCAAGCACAGGTATAATGGCGTGTTGTTTCAACTATGCTTCGTGGTTATTCCTGGCGAAACAAAAATACTTACCTCCGGGTAAACAAACATATGTGTGATACAATAATACATATTGGTAAAGTAATGTTAAAGGAGTCGTTTCGCTCACACGATGTTCAATATGACGTGCTGATACATGTAGTGCCGTGGTGCAGTGGCTAGAGCTTCGGACTTTCAACCAAGAAAATCTGGGTTCGAATCCTGTGCGGCGGTGTCGAACCTTGGGCAAGTTCGTTCACTATATGTTGCTCCAGTTCACTCAGCTGTATGAATGAGTACCTGGCTATAGACAGTGGTGGATATTTGTGTACGAACAGTCTTCGCGCATTAATTGCAGCGTGGCTGGATGCTTCCCAGAGAAGTCGAGATGGTGTTCGATTGAACAGGTCTGCCAGGGAGTAAAGTGTAAAGCGCTTTGAGCAGTCCTGAGGACTGGATACTGCGCTATATAAGAACTTACCTTTACTTTACTTTAGATAGAAAGAGTGATATATTTGTTGATTTCTGTTTTGCAGTGCTGCTGGATGATCGATTCATACTTCAAGTGGCCAAAAAAACAGGCAAGGAATATCATGCCGTATGCATAGACTTAGGATTTAGCGGGCCTTTCATCGAAAAAATCGAGCACAAAAACGGACCCGATATTGAACGAGTGATGTTTGATATACTGACAGAATGGAGAATCAACTCACCACAGCGCAAGGACAACGTGGCGATGATTAACGAACTCTGTCACGTTTTCAGAAACAACAGGCGTAACGATCTTGCAGACGATATCTACGGAGGTCAATGTGAGTGTTAATTAAAGCGGATCACATAACTAAGAGAGAATATATATATGTATATATATACATTGATTTACATATATGTATACTTATCTAATTTAAAGGAAAATATACATACACACAGATATAGGCGGAGGAATGAAATTAAAATTGGGGCTGAGCCGGAGTTTCAAGCTTCAGCACCACTCCGCGCTTGGATCACATGACATAAGAAGACATGGGGAGGGTGCGGTTTAAAATTGTTCGCGGCGACGGTCAAAATTTTTTAAGCTCACAAGAAACCTTTAATTGCATCATCCTAATGCTCGCAAAAAAAACATATTCGGGGTCTCCAAAAACCTCAATTTGTACCCTGAGGCTCGCCAAAAAACCTACCTTGAAGCTCTCCGAAAACCTTGATTTGCACTTCCCCTTAAAATCTAAGCGAAATTAACCTTTTAATATCCAATCGGAATTAAATATACTCTAAAAATGGTGTCCTGATATTCAACAAATGTTTAACCCCCTCCGTCACCCTGTTCAATGCCCCTTTCGGTCGCGCTTTTTTGCGCAGTTCGTTGCGACACCTAGCGATCGAGGTGATGTCACCGCATATAGCACCGGTAGGATTTAGTATGGCGCATATCTATGCGAGTTGGTGTTTCAGGCCGTACCTAAAATTGCAATCGCGGTATTTAATGTTATTTTATATCACGGTAAATATAATAATCTTACCTATAAATCTGTCGCGAGATGCACAAGGAACTTTGTTTACTTTTTGAGTTATTGCCGTTTGAAGTTTGCGAATACTCAAACTTGCAATGGGATTCAATATTTGTTGATATCACAGTAACTATAATAATCGTATCTACAAATATGCCGCTGGATGTACCCATGATTTATTTTTAGTTGTTGACTTATTGCTGTTTGAATATCGCGAATGCTTAGCGGATATAATGAAATGTTGAGCATTCCCGATGTTCAAACAGCAATAGCTCAAAAACTAAAAATAAATCAAGGGTACATCCAGCGGCATATTTGTAGATACGATTATTATATTTACGGTGATATCAAAGAATATTAAATTCCGCAATTACAATTTCATGTATAGTCTAAAACAAAAAGCCGTATCGCCGCTCGCCGTACTAAAGGAAAGGGCGCGCTCAGCGGCATTGCCTGTGGTGACGTCAACAACATCTGCTTTGTGATACGCGAATGACCACGTTTGAGCGAGCTTAGTGGAATGAGTTCGCAATCAATAGGCTTTATATTTGGTACATTACTTGACTTGACAACAGTATTGAGTTTACGTATACGAAGTTTGAAAGACATTTAAAATTTCATTTTACTTAGTTTTTAAAGCTCGCCAAAACACCTTCAGGCTCAGATTTATGGGGGAATCAAGTGTGCCCCTCCAGTAAAATTCCAGGGGCCCCCTATGCCCCTGTTCCCGCGCCTATGCATAAACACACATACACACACGCACTCACACACACACACACACACACACACACACACACACGCACGCACGCACGCACGCACGCACACACACACACACACACACACATAAACACACAACTGCATAGTCCTGCACGAAAGCCTCGATCATCTTTCTCTGATTTAGTTTTTGTTACTAGAGCTGATACGTGGAACTAGGGCTATCCCGGTGTTTGCCACCGTATTTTATGTCCTCTTCACTGCAAATAAATAATCCCTAAACGTAGATTTGATAAGATGCTGTTGTGACTGTTTCAGTAGGACGTAGTGACGATACTACACAACACAACCTCCGGGCGCACGGCACAATGCAATACAGCTCAGGTTCATTTCACATCCAACCCACAGCTTTAGAAATGATAACATAATATATATATATATATGTATTATCCAAATTCAGACACACGCATACATCAATTTATTAACATTTTGGGGATAGGATTTATATAATATTGCGTGTACAGTTAATATTGTATATAAGTTCAATGCTCTGAACGTATCGCAATATTTAGGCTGTAATTAAGTTTACTTTATCCCATACATAGCAAAACAATTTCAACTATTAGAGAAATTGTCCATTAAGGGTAATGTGTTTCAACCATGTCACGCTTGAGAAATTTCTCACCAACGGTGGTGTTGATTCGTTCGTAAACCTATAATACGATACTATTGCTGCAAAATGACTTGTGTTTTACTGTTCTGTTCAGTTTTATTGTTTCTTAGATATATATATATATATATCTATATATTACGTCGCACGAACACCACTTGTCTTTTTACCTAACGTCTAAACATCTATATGTATTTTTTTCACAAATGGATGTCGTTCTATCCGTATTTACGGAAACATATCAGCGCGACACTTACATAGAACACGTGACCAGCTAATTCTGATGAGATCGGTGCCTATTTATATACTTTACCGACCTAATTATCGACAAGTAGAGCCAACATATATCGCTGAAAGTGTCTAATATGTCAGGGAAAGGGGTATCTATTTCCAAGATGGTGGCACTTGTAAACTGTGTGCAATTAATACGTTTTGAAAGAAACTGAATTATTTGAACGCAAATCTAAACTGCGTTCAATCTTTACCTGGGTGTATTTTTAAGAATGCCGAATGGTCACTTTCCTGTAAGAAACCATAAGTCTGTGTACATTATAGCTATATAACTGTTCAACAGAATAACTATTCAAAGATTTAACTATATTTGTTTAAATCCAAGTGAATTCTTTGTACAGATAAATATTTCTAGAATCAAGATTTAAAAAAATAAACTTAACATAAAACTGCTGCGAATACCAAAATTAATTAAGTCCTTTGATGAAGGCAACAAAAATCATGCTCAAATTTCGTGTAAATTTATATTCTGCCACTAACGGTAATTACCATGCATGTCTGCATAAAAATCGCTCTGTTGTCATCGCATGCTTGCGTTATTCTTACTGTTGAACAGAAGCACTGACGTCACAGTGGAATTGTTAGGTCTAGTTTCTACCCAATGTAATACAATCATGTCAGTAGAGTCATGTCAGTAGAGCCATAGTCAGTAGAATCACAAGACCACATGTGACACTATTGATTCGTACATGGCACACTGACAGAATGACTGACAAATACCGATAATTTTAATAATTTAATGTGTTTAAGATGTTCTTGTCAGTTGAAAGATATTCTTTACCACTCTAGAAACAGTAACTACAATAACTACTACCTGGTATTAAAGAGTGTGCGCAGCTCCTATGGTACTCAAAACATGTATGCAGAAAGTACCAGTAGAGTACAGTCAGAAGGACCATTCAACCATGCATGACTACTGACAAACAACGTTAATTGTTTATGACAATTTCAGCAAATGAAGTTTAGTACGAAAAAGATATGACTAATAATGTATGATAAAGAAAATATAATCTTGAACAAATGTATGGTAAAATCTTTTTTTAATACTTTTTCATCAACAGTTGTTTAAAATAATTAAATTTCATTTTGGGAAGTGTACGCCTAATTATTTTGTTACCAGTAGGATCCGGTGTTTATATATGGCAAAGATTACAAGTTAATCTGAAAGAAATCGACAATCTTATGCTAACAAGTGATTATTTTCGAAATGCCATCCACCGATACCATAAGTACCGTTTAAAGCCTCCGCTATGTCACTGTGTGTCAACTTAATATGTTTCAGAAGTGATGTACCCGGCGGGCGGGAGAGCTCTTGCGGCGATGGCGGTCCCTTCAGAACGACCGCCCGGAGGACAAGGTAAAGTTACACTGGGAACCGTAAGGATATACAGAACCGGACCCTTCTGGATAAGATACATGTATATGTATATATATATATATATATATATATATATATATATATATATATATATATATATCAAACGAACTGATTCGGTAATAAACTACCAAGTTAAACTTAAATGCATTCATATTCAATGTATATTTTTGTTATATGTCATTGATACGCAGGATCTTGCGTCCCGTAAACCGCTCTTATATATAAATATATATACATATATATATATATATATCGATATAAAATAATTGATGCGCCCAACGGGACGCATGCGTATCAATGACATATAAGAAAAATATACATTGAATATTAATGCCTTTAAGTTTAACTTTAGTAGTAGTAGTTTATTATCGAATCAGTTCGTTTGGTATTTCTTTTCACGAGTCCTTCCAAATAACCATTCCCATAGGCATATGCTTCCCGCCGCCCTACACGTAGTTTTGTGGAGCGTCTCTAGGGACTGATTCACGAACCAGAATGCCATTCCAATCCGTGCGCATGTCCTTTCTGTTACGTTGGGTCTACTGGACTAATTAGAGGCGAAATAGCCATCACATAACTAATGTACGCAGTAAAACACAATATCGATTAATGATTAGTGCTACGTAACTGATACAAAATTATGAACCTTAACTGAAACTACACCCTATTCAAGTCATATACATTACAGCGTTTCACACTAACCCAAGCAGGTATGTTCAGTATGCAGTACCACACAAATACATCGTTGTCAATTAGTGTGATAGGTGCAGAACACGAGCGCACCATTTTACAGGTCAAGCACTTGTCTTAGCTTTATCACGCGACCATAACGTTATACGTTTCCAATGTCAGTGCGGGTGTCGTCGGGCAAATTATCAGGCTCGACGGTCTGGGCATCATTTGGTAAGATGTCGGGTGGGACGTCGATTGGCTCTCGTAAGGCTGTCAAGGATCTGCGGTTGCGGCGAAGAGTGCCACTACTACTCCTGCCCAAGTAAGAGCTAGGCGTTCCAGAAGCTGGACTAACCATTTTAGTTGGACGTTCAAGATCTTTGATCCAAACCCTCTCTCCTAAAGACAGTGCTGGCAATTCCCTAACACGATGCCTTTGGTCAAATCTGAGCTTAGTCAGACCTCGTGATTCATTTTCTTTCAACCGGATCCTCGTTGCTACAGGCAACTCTGGCTGTAACACCTTTGGTATGGCAGGGACGGTAGACCTCAGCTTCCTTCCCATTAACAGCTCAGCAGGCGATGCTCCATTCTCTAACGGTGAAGTTCTGTATGCAAGCAAAGCCATGCAAGGGTCTTTCTTCTTCTTGAGGAGCGACTTCATCGTCTGCACTGCGCGCTCTGCAGATCCGTTACTCTGCGGATACTTGGGAGAGCTAGTAACGTGTTGAAACGCGTATTCATGTACGAACTTTCGGAACTCTTCCGACGCATATTGAGGACCATTGTCCGATGTCACCACCTCAGGAATGCCACGACGAGCAAATATCGACGCGTGTTCAGCTCTTCCAGTAATGCTACTTCTATGTAGCGTGAGTAGTAATCTACAACAAACAGATACCAACGTCCACGAAAGTAAAACAAATCACTACCTAAATGTTCCCATAGACGTGAGTGAAACACACTCGGTTTTAGCGGTTCGGCTATATCATTTACCCTCTTTCTACAAGTGTTACAGTTTCGAACCATCTCTGCGATTCGCTGGGACATACCAGGCAACCAAACCAATTGGTTAGCACGTTCACAACATTTAGTTATCGCGAAATGTCCCTGGTGAAGACGTTGGATGTCATCTAAACGCTCCAACTGAGGAATTACGATCCTATCATCATAAAAACCTCCTCAACTTCAGTAGGCTTGGCACTAGATCGCGACAGCGCATCTGCAATCGCGTTTTCCTTTCCGGAAATGTGTTCTACTTTGTACGAAAATCTCATCATTCGCATCCGAAATCTCTGTATGCGTGCAGGCAGCTTATCTAACCTAATGTCATTGAGCAGTGGGATCAACGGTTTGTGATCCGTTTAAATCCGCACGGTTAGACCTACGATGTAATTTCGAAACTTCTCACATGCCCAAACTATAGCCAATACTTCTAACGCTATTGTCGCATATCGTCGTTCCGTCTCCGTTAGCGAACGCGACGCTGCACACACTAACCTGAGAGTGCCATCACTTTGTGCTTGTGATAACGTGGCTCCGATGCCTTGCTTACTCGCATCCGACTGAATCACAGTCTCTTTGTTTGGATCGGATACTGCTAGTACTGCTGACCTAGAAAGCTCTCGTTTGACATCGTAACATTATTTCTCCTGCGCATGACCCCAATACCACCTGGTATTCTTACACAATATATCACGTAGCGGTTGACTGGTCTAACTTAGTTTATCCGAAAATTTAAAACAACTGATTGGCCATCCCAAGAAAGTTTCTGACATCACCCATACACTCGGGTGTCCTGAAGTCATTCAGACCCTGAATAACACCAGGATTAGCACACACACCCGAGCTCGAGATCACGTGACCTAGGAATCTTATCCGATCCACTGTGAATTTGCATTTTGACGCATTAAGCGTCATGCCAGCATCTTTAAGTCTGTTCAAGACACTTCTGACTCCGATATCGTTTTCCTGGAGAGACTCTCCCCATATACAAATGTCATCCATGTGACATATCACACCATCGAGTCCTTCCAGAATCTTCGATACGACCTTCTGAAATATCTTCGGGCTTGAAGAAAGACCAAACGGTAATCGGTTGAACGCGTAACGTCCGTGTGGTGTTAGGAAGGTCGTAAGCAGTTTGGACTGCTCCGAGAGTAGGATTTGATAAAACCCTGAATTTGCATCCAACTTGGTAAAGTATTTACTCGTACCAAGTTTAGCCAAACTCTTCTACGTTTGCCATTGGGTGCACTTGTCGCCGAACTACTTTGTTCAGTTTGGTATATTCTACACAAATTCGTACCTTCTCACCTTTTGTTCCCTTCGGAACAACCACCATGGGTGCACACCACTCGGTCCCCGTGGGTGATCAACAGCGAAAATTACATTTTCAACAACGATTCGATCGAGTTCCTCTTTAAGTTTACTTACCAGAGGATAAGGCACGAGGGGTGAAGATCGCAAACGGACGCGCATCTGGTTGTACCTTAATCTTATATTCCTCTCGCATCCTGCCTAATTCTTCAAACAACGTTTGAAATTCATCCCTGAACTTATTCACTCCATCAACATGGTAACTGGTCAAGCCTAACTTAACGCCTGCATTTGTACTCAATATTCGTTTGGTCTACAACATACAAACATTCACGATGTTCACATGAACCAACTTTTAGTACACTGTGAAATTGTGCAACAACTGGTATGGTTATGTTCCCTGGTCCTACTAGTCTCTTGGTTGTAGGTACCAACTCCACTCCTATACACAACCTACTTGGCACCACGGAGACATCAGCTCCAGTGTCCAGTTTGAACTTAACCGCACTTGAACTAGTTCGGTCCAACTGTTCATGTTGTCACTGATCTCGCCAAGGAAAGATACGTTGTCTTGATCTGCATCAATAACGTTCACTTTCGCCTCTGTCTGAGGCTTACGACCGCGAATCTTGGATCTGCAACACCTTGCGAAATGTCCACTGAGTCCGCACAATTTGCATTTCACATAAAGAGCAGGACATCTCCCTTTTGTGTGTTTCACGTGTCCACATCGAGCACAACTCTTTGTAGACTGCATGTGAGACTGGGATGTGGATCTCACTACTGCCGGCCCCCACAGCATCTATCATTTGGGTATGCACGTTTAGTTCTCGCATTTGCCGCTCTACTTCCTCCGCTTGCGGTGCCAGTGACATTGATTTGGCTTCAGTCAGAAGATTTACGTACATCTTCTGCATTTCGCGAGATACATTTTAAGCCCTACACCATTAACGATGCGATCCCAAATCTGTGTTGATCGGTCTGGGAATTCACATATGTCCGCAGATTCGTTCAATGCACGAATAAAGTGTTCCAACGTCTCTCCTTCCGCTAGCACTTTGCGAAAGAATTTCGCTCTCTCGTAGATTACGTATCACTGCGGTTAAAAGTAGTCATCAAACACTTCCTTTACTCTGGTATATACCAACTTCATCTGCAGGGAGGCCAAGACTGGAACATATAGACTCAGCCCTTGGTCATATGGTGTACAATAGACTGTCAGTTTGTACTATGTCTTCTTCCTTATCAAGTTTGGAAATTGTCCGGAATCTTGACTACCGACTGATCCACTCTGACCAATTCTCGGGAAGAAAGTCAAACTCCTTCGGCGGATTAAACTTGGACCCCATTGTTTTGGGTTGCAACTTTCAATAACTTCAACAACTTGTCGATTCGCGAACTCAAAATGCCTCTATGTGACTACTTCGCTCGGTAGCGCCACACTACGCCACTCCTCGCTGAACCAGAGCAAATATTTGTTTTTAAAAGCACGAACATCGCACTTTCTCGAATTCCATTCTCTGTGTCGTTCATTCTTTTTGCCATATCGGGCCACCATGTTAAGTTGAGTCTACTGGACTAATTAGAGGCGAAATAGCCATCACATAACGAATGTCGACTGGTATGACGCCGAGCGGGTACCGGAACTATTTCCTAAGACTTCCTAATTTATTAGAGCTGTAGCGATGAAAAACAAAGCAAATAACGAACATTCTTTTGCATAACTAACCGCTCGTTATCACGAAACAAATGATGGACCGTATGGCGACAATGGAAACAACAGAGAGTGTAAGCACTCCGTTCTCGACTCCCATCCGGCATCCCGTGGCCGATCGCATCCAACAATCGAGCTAATTTAATACCTCAGTGTGTTTATGCCACCACTCCACATTGTTGCAGATATACAGTACTTGTTATAAATATTGATTTGATGGAACTTTTGTGGCCCAAACAGCGCTCCGGTTTGCGTCAACATACAATTGATTATTATTGCTTGTTTCAAGTGCGGCGTGCAATAACACGCGACCGCAGCGGCGCACACTGATTCAAACCTGAACGAACGCTATTTGGGACATTATATTCCTGAAACGTTTTGTAATGATGGAATAAACGCGCTGAGGTATAACATTTAGGCACAACTGTCATAATGTCGAAATCGGTGTGTGTGTGTGTGTGTGTGTGTGTGTGTGTGTGTGTGTGTGTGTGTGTGTGTGTGTGTGTGTGTGTGTGTGTGTGTGTGTGTGTGTGTGTGTGTGTGTGTGTGTGAATATATGATAAAAAAAACATCCTCGCGCGCCAGGGGTCGCTGCTGCTGATTACGTCAGTGCCAGCCAGCTGTACCCCCTGAGTGATCGCTTTGCGAAACTCTGAATTTAAGCTCAGCCTATGAAATTGCTCACTAGATCAGTGGATCTCGGCAGGTCAGGTGGTCATAATAAAACGAATTTCAACCAACCGTGGCTCGTGTTACATGCAATGTTTAGGAAGTAGAAGCAATTATTCGAATACACAATACCGCTCAGCTGCTCGTGCTAATGGGCGAACGGGTCATTATATATGACCCGTTCAGATTACCTGCTGATTGTGTGGGTGCTAGTAGCGTGAATATGTTTAAAAATAAAATCGACATATACCTCAGACGGGCGGGATACACATAGATAAAAGGGTCGGACTCTCGATAAGCCAAGGGCTTCATTGTCCACCTGCTACCTAGAGTTAATTCTCTGGGTGGCAATCTTGTGAAATCTTGTTAAATATTGGGATTCCCAGAAGTCGTTTGTCCGTCTTAAATTGGGGCGGGTATTTGAGCTGTTCTCACGGATGAAGAAGTCGCGACTGGCAGTGTCAATTACTAGTTTGACTCAGCTAACTTCCACACTTCGCATAAGAGATCTGCCAGGGCTAGTTTTGCATGGCAAACAGCCCTGGCTTGCGAGGATGATTGAAAACGAAGCCGGTGTTACGGCCGAGTCCAGTGGCAGATTCTGGGTTCAAATGTGAGATTCAAATGTGAGGTTCAAATGTGAGATTCAAATGTGAGATTCGAATGTGAGGTTCAAATGTGAGGTTCAAATGTGAGGTTCAAATGTGAGATTCGAATGTGAGGTTCAAATGTGAGATTCGAATGTGAGGTTCAAGTGTGAGGTTCAAATGCTAGAGTGTTGTCTAAATGTCGGCGTGACAAGAGTGTTTTGAACTTATGCTACAAACACACACGCGCGCCCGCAGGCACGCACACAATATATATATATATATATATATATATATACTTGAATGATCAATGAATGATTAAATGCGTGTAGGCATATGACGACACGAAAGTAAAATAGTCGTGTCCTGTTCCGCTTCATAGTAAATGCAGTGTTTCTTATATGTAAACGATATATTGTGGGAAGGTTATTAATATACTTACTGCCACCTTAAATAAAACAACTAAATAAAAAATGCAGGCTTGTTAATACACGATGATGAACGTCTGTTTCATAAGGTTGGAATGAAGACGAGTCGTCACTCAAACAATTGGCTGAAGGTGAGTCTCATTCATACAACATACAATGGGTGCAAAATAGTTCCATTTGAGGCGAACAATTCTGCTTGAATAGACCATTAAAGGTGAGATGTGTAGTGGGGTGTGTTTTGTGAGCTTTGGGGCGTGCATGTGGATGCTTAGATGAGCTTCAAGGGGGTTAAAGTGTTTTGGCTAATCTCAAACGGGTGATGTTTGCGGTGGAGTTGTAGGTCAAAAATCGCCCCCAAACAAACTACGCTACCAGCTCAGCTATACCGTTATATTTGAAACAATGATGCATGACTTGGAGTCCTGTATTGCAACATTTTCAACCAAAAGAGTTATCACGATTGCTGCCAAGAACAAAAATACGAAATAACAATTGGACAAGCAACCTTTGGCTTATCGAGAGTCCGGCATTTGTTTTGCATAATTTAGCCTCCCAGATATTTGTCAGTTTTATTTTGCACATACTCTAGCTAGCTGCCAGCACATTTACGCAATCAGTATACATGTTTACAT